>JBCAUI010257190.1:0-16090 GCA_038406195.1 Haplosyllis anthogorgicola
CTGCCAAAAAGTGTCATGTGGTGTCAAATTTGGTGAAGCGTCATGAAGTTTCATTCGATAGACTCGACGTTGATCAATGGCCTTCATTTTTTAATCATTTCAATTACATTGCACTGGCAGGATTTTCAAAGTGCGGCGATCAGAAAAAAAACTAAAACTAAAAATTTAACTTGGCCCCTAAAAAGCTAAACTGTTTCTAAATCTCAACAAAGTTAAGATTTTTACCAATTGACTTCTGACAGATCATGTCCGTGACAATTGTTTTTTGCCCCGTGCAACATGTTTCAGCTGCCATTTGAGGTTTGGGGTTTTTTTTGAAATTTCGATTTCAAAGTGCGGCGGGAAATGTAATCCAAACAATTAAATAAAAAAAGCCTTACATGATGTACATCCTTACTGGTTGAAAAGGCAGGTGTTGCACCAGATGTGACCTTTGGGATCACTACACTCAAGCACGTAAGAGTGCAGGCAAGATCCACCCTGGATTTAAAACCCACAAGAAGGTTACACGAAGTCCAAAACAGGTAATCAGTGGCCCCACAAATGGACCCTGGTCCAATAAAAAAAATTTAAAAAAGAGTAACAAATATGGCTGATAGAATAGCGATAATAATGGACGTGTGTGTGTGTTTCATCCTGAGGCCGTAGGTTCGAGTCCTGCCAGTGTTCCCTCACAAATGTTCACACAAAAGGCTGCCTGCATACCACCCCGATACAGTGTAAACTCGTTGAGAACAATAAGGTGTTGCTAGGACAGTACATATCGCTCTAGGCACCAGAAATAGTTCATAGAGCTACGGAAATGTCTTTCACTTTAGTATTGCAGTTTATCATGCCATCCCACAATTTAGCCAGAAATTGCGCTAATAAGCATTCAGATTGCTCCAGGTAGGACAGAAAACCAGGGGCTCCTTGAAGGAGCTTATTCCACAAAAACTTTAAACATTTAATAAAGAAACTTTTTCAGGAAATTCATGGCTGTAGATCGTTGTATTTAATGATATAATTATGTTTACATTATAAAGTTCATGTCACTTTTTTCGCTGAACTTTCACTTTCAATCTATTGATAAAAACTTCTCCAAATCGTGTTTGCATCTTATTATGATTACAAACAGGGTGACCTCATGCGTTTGCATGGGTTCCCGGCATAAAAAGTCATATTTGATAACGAGGGTCCGAATTAAGGCTTTGTCGCATAAAATTAAAGGGTATGAGGAAAAGAAAGATAAAAAAGTTAGGATAGTTGTATGTCACTTGTTGGATTACATTTGCTGCCTATTTTTAATTGAAACAGATGCGTCAAGTGGCGTTATTTACGAGTTTTACGTAAAAAAGGGTCAGATCATTTAGAGAAAACACCAGGTTATTTTTCACCTCAGGTTCGACTCTACGAGAAAGAGATGCGTGCCTGTAACCCAGCCCAGCAATGGTACATGTATTATCTTGTGGTTGTTGGTATTAACTCGCGTTTGCAGTATATTTAGCTTGTTATAAGCTTGTTCCGGAATAACAACAAAAGCAATTGGTTTGCTTTATACCGAGAGAAGATTGTACTTTATTTCTGCAAACATTATACATGTTGCATGTTGGAAGTCTCAATCTAAACTGAAGATTTGAATTTGAAATTGTTTGTAACAGCTTGGGGAATGCTTGCGTGTGATTGGCTGATAGGCTACAGCTTCCTGTCTGCCTGCAACTGCCAGCATGCGCGCACAACATACTGCAGGTGTAAACAAGCAGCAAACAAGCGGGTCAGTACCGGGCTCAATCTGTTGCAAGCCCATACAGTGTATTGTCTCGTTTTAGGTAGTTTACTATAACATAACTATGGGTTTACCACCATCTAGTGTTCAGGTTAAAGTATTAAGTCTGATACACTGTTCTTAACAATTTTAAAAGCTTTACAGTTTTAAGTCCACGTGGTTTAGCTAGTAATCATTTCCTGTCCACATTTGCTCGGTACCAAGACCCCATGCCTAGGATCTCGGACTCCAAAGGTACCTCTGGACCTCACGGTCACATAGTATGAGTTGGTAACATAATTTTGATTTACATTATTAACTTGAAACAACAGCGAAACAGAACACTGAAGAAATACATTGATAATGTATACTTTGTATTGCAATGGCGATTATCTCCTTTCCTCTTGTCATAACTATTACGGCATTTGGCGCGTTGTTTTGCAATAACGGAGCCGTGGCTCAGAATATGGAATGTGTCTCCGGTGGGCCGTAAAGCTTACGGGTCATCAGAGGAGTGAGGCTGGATCTCCTTCTAACGGTCGTCCGGAGGAAAATCAGAGACATCAACCAGCTTATCTCTCCAGCTGTAAAACAACACAAGAGTTGTAGTTCTATTGTTTGTTCTGACAGTCGGTTGATGTTAAGTAACTTTGTACACCAGAGTTGTAGTTTGTTTTTGTTTTTAAAGTTTTTGTTGGACCCGAGTCTATTTGTTGGGTCACCGATTACCCCCGTTTTGGACTTCGTGTGACCGTCTCAATGGGTTTTAACTCCAGGGTGGATCTCTCACCCGCACTCTTACTTGCTTGCGTATGGTAATCCCAAAGGTCACATCTGGTGTGACACTTGCCTTTTCCACCAAAAGAGGTGTACACTGTACAAGAGAGTATACAGCATGGCTGGCTGGGCTCCAAGTAGCTGATGTTAAGGAACCATGTTTCCAAGAGTTGTAGTTCTATTGCTTGTTCTGACAGTTGGCTGATGTTAAGTAACCATGTATACTAGAGTTGGTATCTCAGACTGGTCCCATTATGACCAACGATACCGGCCAGCGTGTGGTAGCTTCAGGAGCAGAAGTCCTCGGACTGCCTGGGTTCGAACCCCACTGTTGCCAGCTTTCCTCTGCTAGCATGAGGGATGTTTGGAAGGCAAGCTTGCTGTATGCACGATTAAACAGTGTACACCCCTCCTGATAGAAACAGTAGATATAGCACCAGACATAACTCTTGGGGTTACCACACAAGCAGCAAAGAGTGCAGGTGCGAGAACCAGTCTAACTTTAAAACCCGCAGGGAGGGTCACATAATCCAAATTAGAGGAAATCAGTGCCCCTAAAAATTTACTCTATTCCACCAAAAAATTCTACAAAAATAGATGCTATATGTAAATGATTTCGAATCAGAAAATCCACATTATCGTTCACTGTGACAATGCCACTAAACGTTACGCTATGACAAGGATACAGTCGCCTGAATTTTCATTGTTTCAATGCATATGAATAATACCACATCTGCCTCCTTGGAATGTTCCTTCTTATAATTTTGTCAGAAGGCAATGACTCTTTGCGTTACGCAATGATTGTATGGCAGTTTCAGTGACACGTTTTTCTCCATCATGTACGTGTACGTTTAAAGTAGTTCAGTGCTTTAAGCAATAGTGTAAATCGTGGAAATACGTCATCTGAAATTGCCCAATTTCACCTCAGTGAAGAATATAAAGCCGCCCAGTTCCCAGTGGTGCTACATTCGCCACTGAGGTGGAATCTGATGCTTACAGAATACGTAAAATACGTACGAGTTGATGTGAAACGGGTAACTAAAATTCCCTATTATCATCAAATTACGTGTTTCATTCATGTCTTCAACAGCATGCAAACCAAAGATTCAGTCATTGACTTTTTAATTGCTAGACACTCGGTTCTTAGTAGAGGAATTCGTGGAATTACTTCAAAGTGTTAGACGTTCGTGTCGATATTCTCACAGATGCAAAATAACAAGGTACCACTGAGAACCAATTATAAACATTCGCTTTTTAAAGGAAAATTCAGACTAATTAGGTTAATGAACCTCATGTTACTCTTAACTGTGCGAATTTTGCTATTTCTTGTTGAGTGTCAAAGATGAACCATAAATAGTGATATTGAAAAATATACAAGGTACATCTTCTATTATTGCTGACACAATTACATTATTTAGTCAGTTATCATTGTCTTTCGAATGAAAGATTTAGTGGTCTTCAGCCTAAAACACAAACTTCCGGTCATCTAAGATGACGGCACATAATGACGTCACGAAATACTACGTTACCACGTTACCACATGACGCAAGAAACGGTGTTGTCACATTTTCACATTGGGTTTTGCCACATTCGAAAGACAAAAAGCAATTTTAAATAATTGCAAACTCGTAAATCATTAAGAAATGCTCAGCTTTTTTATTACATACTTCACTCCCACGAACTACAAGGATTGGTCACAACAAATACCAACAAAAGGATTATATCTGATTGTTATTTTTTCATCCTCTGCAATGTCTGTCTGATGCTGATTGGTTTGCTTAAGTGATGTTCATTCCTTTGGGTTTATTGTTGCATAGAAGGTCATATATGGCCGGGCTCCCATCAAACTCGCTTCTTCTTGACAAAAATTGTGACGACATGTATTACCAATGATGTGCTTCACAAATACCAATTTCTATTGTGATTTTCAACTCCCGAATTTGTATCAATTTGGAAACGTACAAAACAAAAGAATTCCAAACTGTTTTTGGTACGTTAACTTATTCTTCCAAAACTGATGAGAATTTTATCCTGTCCCGATAAAAACTACTTCGAATTTATCCCTCGTTTTCTTCGAACGTTAACAAAACACTGGTGGAGCCTTGCCTTAATACTTCGTATTTTTCTGAAAAAGAGGACTTAACGCGGAAAGTTTTGATGTCAGTCTGTCGCGGAAGTACTCTTTGATATATAGATCAGCTCCAGTGGTGTACAAAGAGCTTCCTCTGCCTTCAAGGGAAGTGCTGTCTGATACTAGACTGTAATCCTTTGTAACAGGCAATTTCAAAGTTATAATCTAGCTTTTAAAAGGAGAGAAGACAGGACATTTTCACTAAAGCGCAGACAGTTTGAAATATGATGATAAAGTAGAAGTATCAGATTTCACCTTGTAAGTATTTTTTGAAGATGTGATGGTTAATGTGTTAGATACCAACACTCATAGGGGAAAGATATCCATCAAGCATAGCTTGTGTGACTGCACTGGAACCTAGTGGCTAGTTGTCCTAAAACCTAGCGGGTTACCTGCAAGTTTTGACTGGAGACCAGTCTGGACATTCTGATTACCAGACTGGAGACCCATCGTATTTGAGCGTCTTCTTTGTGCAGCCATTTTCCCGCCATGAATCCCACAGCAAATATGAAAATTTTAAATGTTCAAAATAAAATGTTTTGTTTATTATTGGTAATAACATATAGCTTGTGTAAGATGCAATTACCATTCTACAACTGATATACTACTCATTAAAATAGAAAAGCTTAAATTACAATTTTTATTATCTTCATATTTGCTGTGGGATTCGTGGTGGGAAAAATGGTCGCCATGTTTATCATGACGTCCTAATAAACATGGCGTCTTGGGTAACCTGCAAGATAATCTTTCAGATTCTCACAGGATCCTGGCAGACTGAAACATGTTGCATGGGGCAAAAAACAATCGTCACGGACATGATCTGTCAGAAGTCGATTGGTAAAAATCTTAATTTGGTTGAGATCTATAAACAGTTTAGCTTTTTAGGGGCCAAGTTAAATTTCTATTTTTATTTTTTTTCCGATCGCCGCACTTTGAAAATCCTGCCAGTGCAATGTAATCCAAATGATTAAAAAAAATGCCTCACTGGCGGATCCGAAAGAAGTGGGGAGGGCGGAGACCCGGCCCCCACGCCTCTTGTTGAGGCCCGCTGAACATGATCGGATTCGCCATCTCCCTTTTCTTTTATTATTATTTTGGTTTGTGCGGCGGTAAATGTAGCCCAAGCAATTAAAAGGGCCTACAGAGAGAAAAATTAAATCCCAAGTGATCTGAAGGGCCTGCACAATCTACAGAATGCTTCTTTTCAATTCAATTCCAAGAACGAAGAAATTTTGCCTTGGGTGCAGAATTAAAGCTCTTATGTAAGGGCCAAAGCACCAAAGCATCTTGTGTTATTGAAGGCAATTTGTAGAAATTAGCTTAACTTGCTAATGGTATAATGATAGTCATTGTTTTAGTAATTGTTGTTGTTGACCAAAGATGAACCTATCTCAAGGCCGAACAACACTATTGTGCTTTTCATGTCTACAATACGTGATCACGTTTATTCATTTACAAATGTTTTCTGAAAGGTACTGTATTCCGACTAAGAATGGAGAACATCTTGCACAGACTTTTGCCGCAAAATGTTAAGACTTTCAAATTGAATGATTTCCTACAGTTTAAATTCATAAGGTTTAGTTTTGAGATCTGAGCTTGCAGGTGTGTCATCTGCACACACAACTTAGAGTCTGTGGAGGGTCACCAGAAATTTCCTGGCTTGACGTGCATTCCTATGTAATTGATGTGCTTCAATACATCGCAGTAGAAACTATCTTGAGCGACACCCTACTCTTTGGCTACAAGAATGCCAAAAGCTATAAAAGCAAAATGTCGCCCAAGACGAGTGCTGTTCAAGGCAGGTTCTACTATACTAACCTTTCATTTTAGAAGTTTTTTATTTAGGAAAAGGAGACATGCGAACATAAGATGAGAATTAATTTTCAGAAATGACAGTAATTACAAATTTAGTATTTAAATATGATAGCAGCGCGACATTGTACAGATAGCGATTGATAGTGTGGGTGGTCAATAGATATTCAATGATACAAGTTACAATGGCTGATGTATCCAGTATCTATCTTATCGTTATTCTACTTCAGAGATATAAGTAGATCAGTGCTCTGATTAGAAGAGCTACGGTAATTAACAGCTGTGACCACCGTCCAGTATCCAATGTCTGTAGCTATAAATAGATCAGTGCTCTGATTAGAAGAGCTACGGTAATTAACAGCTGTGACCACCATCCAGTATCCAATATCTAGAGCTATAAATAGATCAATCGGTAAACAAAGCTTAAAAAGTCACAGACAGTTCAAGCCATAAGTTAAGTAGGGAATTGTGCTTTACAACTTTATGCACACAAAGCACATGTAATATAGCGTATCTAAAAGCATATAGGGCTTCCAGGTATCGCATTATAGATGTTTTGTTGTTTGAAAGAAGTCACTTTTTAAATCAAACTAGCACAATTAAAATTCGGATGAAATATCATTAAACTGTTTGGTGCACTATTCAGTGAATCTTAGTCGATTTGAAATTGGAATAAATTACTTACTGCATGTGTACTTAACTTGAATTGTGAGCCTACTGAGAGAGAAACATGTTGACGAAAGTGGCAAATGGAAGAAAAACAACAACAATAACAGTCGGTCATGCGAAACACTTAAACTTTTTGTGCACGTGTTAATTTAAATGAACACGCTCAACAGGCGTGCAGATAATGACATCGATTTATTTATTTGAACCGCATTGATTTATTAAATATAAAAATATAAATAGAATCAATAAAAAAAATTGTTCAGTTCCGTTTTTGTAATAGTCAATGTGCCACAAGGACAACAGTTGTCTGGGACTGTTGACGAAAAAAGCGGTCATCATCAATAGTATGCATGAATCCTAGATACAAAGTACAAACTATCGCAAGTCCTAGACGACAGATCGACTTGATTCCGAACTTTTTGCTTGTTTTTCGAATAGCGAACTGCAAAAACCACTCGATGATGCTGATTGTTGACGTCTATTCATAGGCAGTTGTGATAATTGGTTAAATAGAAGGCGAGCCGTTTAATTGTTTCTCAGAAGACAATAGAAACGTCAAGAATGGGCAATGGTAATTAAAAGTTTTGCAGCAATGCCACGCATGAAATCATTTTAAACTGGAAAATTTGAGGCATGAAGTAGGAACGTGATTTTCTTTTCACATTGCATGATTTCTTGGAGAAATTCACAGGAGCTCCGAATCCGTGCAGTGAATGTTTGTGGAAAATCAACCTCCACTGGTTTTGGAGAAACAAGTTCTACTCAATAATCAAAAAGTGTTGGACGAGTATAATACGTATGTTTTTAATTTTGATTTGAAAACGGCTTGAACTGAGAGATCAATCGAAACAATTGTTTAAAGAAATTGAAATTTAGATTTTTTTTAAAATTAATTGTATATGGTTATGTTGCTTGCTGTTTACGCTGGAGATCTGAACATGTCTGCAGTGTGCTAAAAGAAGAGATTTAAATGTAAAATCGGATATGTTGCAACTACATTGTGCAACTGTGAGACAAACTGTACAGTCAGCATTGGGAAAAAGCAATAGAGTTTAATTTTGACTTGAAAAAGGTTAAAATTGAGAAAGACTTTACGTATTGGAAGTCAACCGTGTGAAACGGAAAGCTGAACGAGAAGAAATGATCTGTGAAGCGAGATATTACATCGTCAAGATACGATTCCACGAACCGTAAGTTTAAGTTTTGTTGAAATTAAATTTAAATTTATTGCCTTATTTGGCGCAATTGCCAAAGAGCATTTACAATCTTGATATGTTGCAGGCGGCTGTCAAGTTCCTATTTTTGGCTCATTTGGCATATATGCCAAAGAGCCTATAGAATCATGAAGTGTCCGTCGTCCGTCGTCCTGCGTTGTCTTCGGCGTTATTGTCGGCAGCATTGTTGGCATTGTCATTTGTGCACAGTCACCCTTAGCACACTATTGATCATGGAGACTTCATATCTTATACACATATACTCCTATGTCCCATCTCCAGGCCTAGCAAATATTATGTTGCTATGACCATTATTCTCAAATTGGCAGCCATATTTGTATTTTTTTAACCTTACTCCTAGACACATAGTTAAAGATAGAGACTTTATATTTTGCAGTTAAATGCATCTACATACTCTCTTTATATCCTATAAAAATTATATTGATGCCAATTATACTGCTAGTTTGGCAGCCATATTTGTGCATTTTTCATTGATCACATTGGAGATTTGATCCTTGACACTTTGTACCTTTGTGATATTGTGAGTTAAATTGTCTAAGTATTTTGATAATGCCAAATGAGCTCAGGTCCATCTGGACCTATGTTTTTTCTATTTATTTGAGGTTGTACCTATTTTTCTTATTTTTGGAGGAATATTCCTATTTTTCATGCTTTTCAACCCTTTTTTCTCCATTTTACAAGTTTATCGACAATTATAGTCCCAATTTTTTTAGCTTCGCTACACTCTGCATATTTGGCTGAAGGTTTATACATAACATCAACATCAAGGGTTGCAAGTCACATCAACATTCATTAAAAAGGGGCTCCTCCTCCCTTTCTAAACCAAATGTCATGATTTTGGTGTGTCCAGAGAGCTATTGTGACAGTAAATAATTAAGATTATTCCTATTTTACTCCTATTTTTTGGGTCAAATTCCTACTTTTCCCTATTTTTCGGGGTCTGAAATTTCTATTTTCCTATTTTTTGGACCATTCCTATTACTTGACACCCTGATGTTGTTTTTCGTCTGTTACCTGCTGACTTTGGTCTACGTTTTTAGTTTGACAGTCATATTGGTTGAGATCAATTGGTTTATGCCTCAGATCAAAAATTCAAATCAGCAAAGTTTTGTCAGTCCCGATAATACCCACGTTACTGTGTCGTGATGAAGTACAAATTTGAAGTTAAATTTTGAAGTTAGGTTGAAAACTTGAAATTTCATTCAAGTTTTAAAAAGGACACTGTACCTAAGGTTCACCAAAATGAAATGTACCCTCTGTGTCATGACTTGGTAACTTCCATGATATAACAGAGAATTTTCTGCCAAATGAATAAATTCGTTTTCATCCAATTTGATTTTCATTCAATAGACCGTAGCTTCCGAGATCCGTCAGTGACATTGAGGGATGTAGGGCTGGAGACTTAAATTGGATATCCAGTGTGTGCCAGCCACACGCGTTTCCTCAAAACGGATTACACGGCTGCAAGGTCAACCTCCTGGTGCAGTTTGATCCTACAGGTTGTGCATTTGGTTTAGAACAATTTATAATGTCAGTATGGCTGCAATCAGGGTTGTGCAGTCGAGTGGTGCATTGAAATTTTGCGTAATAAGTCTAGACTAATTTCAAAGTCACTTATTTGGTAGAACAGATGTTAACAAAATTATTTAGCGATAAAATATTGTTGTCAATCGAATGAAATTCGATAAGACTATGTAGTCGTCCACCTGAAAAACAAAGGAAAATAGAAACCAAGACAAAATGAAACAGATGATAACCATCAAAATAGAAACTTTGTTTACAATTACCAAACAAAAATGCCTTGTTGCTGTTGCTAAGGATGACGTCAGTTTTATAACGTCATTCGATAGACACATGACGTTACGTTCCAACGTAAAGGCCTTTCTAGTTCATACTTTGAGTGCACATGTGATATTGTCGCAATATGTAAGATTTTTATTTGAAAAGTTTGGTCTTAAAAATCGTCCCAATTAAATCCTTCTTTCTTTGTTGTAAGAATCTGTGTCAATCAAATTGGCCACAAGTTTTTCCAACCGATGCTTTGTATTCTTATGATGAATCAACACTAATCTATTATTTCAGAAGTTAACTTTGCGCTTTAAGAGCAGGAAGGCACACGCACTGACAATCTAAGAAGAACAAAATGTAGAGTTTAAGCTGCCTATTTGTTCCCACGGATTAGCTAAATCCGGTACTTTGGAGTGACATGTTTTTCCAAAGAGGCTCTGTGTCTGTCTCAAAGTGCAATTAACATGCCTGACGTTTGAAGATGTTTTAGGTTGAGCAGTGTTAAACTCAAATGTCATCTGCTGGAGATGAACATAAAGGTATGGCTGAGATGATCTAGTGTGTAGTCTGTGTTTGCTTTCATCAGTTTTCCGTTCTTTTCCGCCACGGATAATGGCTGATGTATTTGAGTTGATAACTATTTTGAGTACTGCAGTATTCATGCTGCCACATTTTGGTATCTGCATACATCTTAAATACCTCCACTGGTGTACAAATCATAACACGTCAACAGAATTGCTCTCACCTGATAAAAATTTGAGTGATAATGAAGTGCATTGCTCAATCCTGGCGGATAAGAACGGAAAAGAGCCGAAAAGCAGTGAAAACATGCAAAGGCTACATGTCCATTGCAATGACTAGCAAAGCGGTAATTATTTTATAAGTCTGTATAAATGCAGCAATGACACTAACTTCCACAGAAATAAAATTTTAGCCAAAAGCTTACTTGCGGGGAATCCCGGTAGAGGTTCAGCGTGGATTTCCGGTGTACCAATTATGACCGCATATCTTGAGCCGGAAGTAAGAACATCAAGTAACGTAAATTATCCTCGAAATGTTGTTGTCGGTGCAACAGAAATGCATCAAACTTTTTCAAAATCCAATAAATTTTATAGTGTTTCCCAGACCATATTAAGTGCACAGTAAACTTAGTTTCTCTTGAAATCTGGCTTAATCAAGAGGAAAGATAAGGAAATAAAGGTGTTGAGGTAGAAACGAAACAGTCAGGTCACATTTTTATTGAACTCCATTTCAGAGTTTCAATCAGGCATTGAAATAAAATCCTTTTTTTGTAATAAATAATTGTGGTGGAATGAAAGTTGAATGATATTGGCAGTAAAAATGAAAAATACAACATCCAAATTTAGTGACAGATTGACATTAAGATTATTGATAAAATTTTCTATCCGCTTTATAATTTTACCATCAAAATATCTTGTGTTGACACATTTCCTTATTACATACAGGCTGTTCTGAATAAGTAGGCTAAAAATCTCTAAACATATTGGTGAATGAACATATAGTTGGTGAATGAACGGGGGAATTTAAGGGAGATTTGTTGTGAATATAAATCAGCAGATATTAATCGATTTTCCACTTGTTCTGTTGTATATTGTCGTCATCAACCATTATCCAGATTATCTCAGATCAATGTCTGGCTGTTTATTGCCTCTTTACATGTGATAAGTGTCTCACAAGGTTGTCGTCAAAACCTTTATGTTCAAAGTATTGGCAATTTGCTGTATTACTGCAATATGGAAAGAACTAAAGTGATATAATAAAAAATTGTTTTTGCTACTTCGTCACCACATGAAGGACGAATAATACGTCCGGTTTGTTGTCCCATAGGTGCCATGCCATGTGGCGGTGCAAAAGTTTTACAATTTCGTACTGCAATTCAACATTATGGCTCAGAATTCAGCATTTATGAACCTTTACAATTTTTCCTGACTGCAGTGACAAAACCGTTATTTTCAAAGGGATTGGCACGTTGAAGCTGTTGCATGTTACCTTATGACACATTCGATCTTCAAGTTCAGTTTGCGCTTGTGCTTTTAATTCAGTTCAAAAAAATATATTTCTCGGAGCTGAAAGAGGTTAAAAACGTTTGAAAGTGCGACTTTCTAAAATATCTTTAACCACATTTAGTTCATGATTCATGTACAGATTTGTTACATCCAAAAAGATTATACCATCGAGATGACAAAATTAATGTCTAATTTTTTGTTAAACAACTCAGTGATTTAGTTGTTACAAATTCACCGTTGTGACTTTTGATCAAGGGTACCTCGGCAAGCTTTAGACGATGCAGTTCTAAAACTGTTTCACAATTTACATTGAAAAGAACAAAATGACAGCCTCAACTGAATATTTCCACACTGTAAACGTAAAAATGTAACTTCGCACATAGCAATAAAGGGATTGTAAGCTCCTTGTCAACCAAAACTTCTTTATCGGCACAAAGAAACATTGACAACCGTCTGTTGTCTGAAAATATACATAAAATCCGCGGTGTTTGATGTTGCTACTTATCTCCATCACATCATACATTTATCCGAGGAATAACTGTGTCAATAAGAAATTCCATTAACAAGATGAAACAATAGCACTAAGTAAGTGTCAACTTTGTCAAAACCTGTCAGAAAGACATGAACAACAATATTTACTCTACAATATCTTAGGAGTTATTTTGAGCTACAGACAAGTTATGAAGTCTTTTTTTTTTATGAAATTCCTTTGTAAATTCATAGGGTAAAAGGGTAACAACTTCGCAAAAGTGCCTCAAGATATTACATCATGACATTTAAAAGTATATAAGTTGATAGAAGTTGCATTTAATTAAAGGGTGTCTTACTTTCTCAAGAAACTTTAACTTGGATTTAACACACGATAAAAATACACAGTGTGTTTGATAAGAGTATCAATTCTTTGCTATTTATCAGTGATGCTTTGTACAACTCATTTAGTGGTGGATATATGGAAATTATCGTGACGAATGCCGAAATGCTGAAAAGCCGAAAAGCCTGCTGGTTACCAGAAAGGCGGTACAGTCCTTGCTGTTGCAACATAAGCTCTCTTTTTTTAATTTAAATTAATTGAACCGGTATCCATCTATGGGACGCTGGTACTCATGCATTAGATTTGGGGTCACTGCTCATAGGATTAGTCCAGAGTGGATCTGTCGTTTCCTTGCTTACTTGCGAACTTTGGCTCTCAAAGTCTTATTCCTTTCTTCTCAAGAAGGCGAACACTAAACTTGGGTGTTTGGCAGTTAGCAACACTTCTTATTTTTTTCAAGCACGGGTAACCTGGCACGAGACAGACATTCTTAATTGATCACAATATAATATTAGGCACTCTTTTTCCAGACCCTGGATCAGCTGGAAGACTGCCCGGTGAATTAAAATGGCTCTGCATGTTTATGCATTGTTCTCAGTCTTATGAGTCAATTATAAATCTGACCAGTGTTTTCACCATACCAGCACATTGATGTATGTTTATTAAACGTATCTCTTGAAGGTGCTAGTTCGCTTATGAATTGTATTTAATTTTGCGAATAATAGAATTTTACAATGTGTCTTTCACCTGAATGAAAGGCACGACGTGACTTTGTACTGTTTTCAAAATATGCCCGTAAACAAATATTTCATTGTAAAGGACAATTTAGCTTTTGTGCTTTTATCAGATTGACAATTACCATGCCAATCAGGATCCACTGTGTTTAAATTATAATTAAACTGCTCAAATAAATCTCTCCAGAAAATAAAAAACAAACTTTTAATTAGTTTTGCACTTTAGGGAGAACTGATGTCGTCTTTCGTACATCCATTAACACTTAAATATTAAGCTCACTATCCTGATGAGCAATTACTTTGGAGGCAGAATGCATATATCCCACAGAACAGCTTTATGAGAAGTTAATGCTTTGTGCATTGGAAGAAGAAAAAAGTAACATTTTTCAATAACGAACAAGACAACATTTTGCAATTAGCTATCGCAATCTGTGAAAGCGAGAAGAAAAACTCAAATGAAAGCTTTTGCATTAACGTTATAAAATAATTATCAGATGAAGGGAAAGTTGCTTAGTAATGCAAAAGGATACCTTTGTAAGTGAGAATGCATAAGCTAGTAGGTCAAGAGAGCGGCTTGCATTGAAGCCTTCTTGCAAAGTACTATTTAATGGATTATGGAATCAATGGAAGAACGTGTGAAAATGAACATAAAAATACAGATAAAATGTCAAAAGGGAAGCTTGCATTGGCAGCTATCCACGTGATCGAAATTGATTTAAACTGCATTCTTCTAATTAACCTTCTTAACACCTAATACATAATACTAATGCATGTTACGGCAATATTAACCTTTAGCTCTCTGAATAATGAATTGAATTATAATATGCAGGTAACATTCATGTGCAAACACAGTGCTTTAGATGTTATGAAGTACATTTAAGTTCCAAATAGCAATTTAATGTCACACTTTCGCTGGAAATAAATTGATGCCAGTAAATAATGTCTGTTTTCATTATCGTGACATTTGAAATATTTCCCTCGTTGTGTTTGATCTATTACCTGTGGTTATTTATCACAAAAGTTTTTTTTACAATATACGCCGACCATTCATCATGGAATTGAATAAAGTCCTCCAAAGACATCAAAGGTTCTTCAGTGTATGCTATAAAGAGAAGGGAATATGCTAAAGGTGCGTGACATATATTTCAATACTGTTTCAATTCATCTGAACCACTAGTCAACTACTTTTAAATTTTTTAATATTATTTCAGTCTGAAATTGTGTTAATTCAATATAAAAAGAATATTGATTAAAATTTTCAACATAAGATTGGGAACAATGGACATAAAAGCAGAGCCATGTTGATTAACTTGCAGGATCTGGAAAAGGGTGGCCATTTAGTCACAATGATGAAATGACCTGGAACCAGTCTAAGATAGTTTGTTTTGCGGGTCCAATCTGCAATTTCCCTTTTCTGATCGACTGGTGCATGGCAGCGTTTTCAAGGCATGTATGACAAAAGAGCCATCATGAGGACCCACAGCATCATTAAGATAAAATAAAATATTAACACAGACAGAACAATGTGACAATAGGATGCCTCTGTCGTATCTTCATCAACATTTTCAACACCTCAAATATTAACAAGACGCAAGAAATAAATTATTGTATTTGACCACTGTACATTTACATCTGGCTGACTATGGATCTATTCCTTTTAGAAATATTTGAATTTATTTCGCATTGATCAAAGATCTACGGAAATAGTTTGACACCAGATCTCAAAAGGCATCAAAGATTCTGAGTTAGATCTGATTGATCTTCTGCCAACTGCTTCTCTCCCCTTTGTTGCTTTTATAGCTTTTGTGTCATATTGATATTCAAAAAGCAAGTCAAAAAATTCTGAAAAATATTTGAAAGTTGAAATGGATGCGATTGTAAAAGAGATTTCTTTTTCAAAATATTTATATGTGCGCACGTCTTTTAAAATTTGACATATGTTTTTACTCAGAATATAATGGCATTACATAACCTTCAATTTCAAAACAGTGCGATTTATTTAAATGCGTATGGCTTCCTTATGAGGCCTTAAAGGTGTCAGGATATTTTATCTGGCAAGAAACAGCTCTGTAAAATGTCATCAAATCCTGTCAAGTTAATGGGTGAAAACTTTAATTTCTGCATTAAAGCCAAGAGTTAACAGCATATTTGTTTTTAGTTTTAAAATCTTTTTAGGGGATTCTTTTAAAATATTTACTGAGGGAAATTTACTATTGAAATTGCCAAATCTGTGTTGTATTATCAATTCGTTTCCATTAACCATATGCAATAATTCGGAACAATTACATTTTCCAATAATTAGAGTACACGAAAATCCATGTGTCTGATAACTAATTAATTCTCATAAATATTCATGATAGTG
>JBCAUI010257301.1:0-16089 GCA_038406195.1 Haplosyllis anthogorgicola
TACATTGGATATTGTACATACAAAAAGTGATATATTATGGAATAAAACCAGGTAGTATAATGCTTAATTAAGTCTTTGTTACATACTTTATTAACAGATGTTACTATAATTAATTTAGGCATCACTATAGAGTAAAAAAAACTATGAGCATCTTTTCTCATTAATATGCAAATTTTAGGGATCACTATGGAGTAAACAATATGTTGCCTTAATTTATGCACATGAAGGTATCACTATGGAGTAAAAAACCACATGTTGTCTTAATTTATGCATATGAAGGATCACTATGGTGTAATTATTCATACTGTGTCTACAATATGCCAGATATACAATACAATACATCAGACTAGTAGATTTCGTCGGATAAAATCGTACTAGATAAACCTAGGAATGGACAATACTGCAGAAAAATCTGCAGAAACATAATATAAATAAATGTTACAAACTATTTTTATTGACAAACTGTTTGTATTGACAAACTCCAATCTCTCATTAGTAATATTTGCTTACTACACCGCCTGTTACCTCCAGAAGCTTTGCAGGTAATTGCTGGTTACAACTTGTTTAGACTGTTTCACCTGTAAGTTAAAGAGCAGTACCTATCCTCTTCTTCATTGCAGTTGGCAAGAGAACTTGTGCTAGTGTCTGTATTCAATTTTATATGTTACAATTCACCATGATCTTGACGAGCGAATAATGTTTCTGCTTAAGTATTCACTATGACTTTTCTCCCCTTGTTGTTGACAAGGCGGGAACGTCCATTTCTTATCGGTTTCAATAACTGTTCTTATTGGATATAAATATTTGGAGAAAATGGAATAAAGTCTTTTCAGATGTATACTTACATGCGAAGCATAATGTCCCACAAATAGTTGGTGTAACACCTACAAAAGTGCTTTCTTTCATGTCCTAATTGCATGAGTATTATCATATTACCACTGACACCGCAAGGCTGGTTACCTAATGAAAGGACAGTTTCTCATGGTTCCTTTTATGGTATTCTTTGGCAGATCTATTAATCGATAGCAAATCATTTTCAAAAATTCGTCCTCAAAATTTCCCAGAATAGTTCAAAAGTCAACATTTATATTCCACAATTTTACATTGTCTGCAGGCGCAAAGTAAAGAGAGCTTTTGAGGTACAGCGCTCGCGGTGCATGTATCTCAAACATCTAAGGAAAATTTGCCTAGGGCATTCGTACTGTCTCAGATAGATCTATCTTGATGCAAATTTTAAAGATATTTCAGTTTATGTAGATTGTATTGGTGACAATTAATACTGTTATCTTAACTATAATCTGAGAAGTATTCTTTTTACTATAAAATTAGTTATTGTGAATTATGAATTCAAGAGTCTAGAATGTAACTAGAATGCCTTGGGGACGAAAAACTCAGGCACGAAGTCTGTATTTACCGGCCATCCCATTCATACCTGGTCATTTTCAGATTTTTGTTTGGGAAGTTTTATAACGATGAAATTAGGCTATCAATAAGTCTTCTACTGACAGGCATTTTTGTTTCTATTGCATTTTGTTTTCAGAAGTGGTACCAGAGCTCCTCAATTTGTAGCCCGACATAACTGCATGTAGAAATTCATGGTTAAATAACGAGAAATTGACTCAATAAGGAGATCATGAGGTAAATAAATTGATTTCAGGGTAACAGTTTCTCTGCCGTCCAAGAAAAATTATAAATTTGGGAAATAACAAAGGAATCTCAAGCTGTGCTATTGATACAAACAAAAACAAAGTGTGAAACTCTATTGTTCCAAAACTGATAAAATTTAATTTTCTTCATCTGAAATGAAACACTTTACGGAAGATCGTTATTTTGATTGATCAAATTTACAATTGCTATTTTGATTGGACAGCGGAACAAGTTTGGCATTATGTCTAAATGATCATGCTGAATTAAAAAAAAAACAAGAATGCCTTCCAATCAAAGGCCGAACTGCCCGCTTCGCATATAGTCATTAAAACGCAAATAGTTACTAAAATGCAAATAGTTATTAAAACACGAAAAAATTACAAAAATCTAGAAATTTGACCTTCAAATGACCTTAAATTCAAATGACCGTGACCTATATTTTGACCTTTGTCCCATTTACTTGTCTCAAACATCATAACACGTGATATTAGTAGACAACACTAAATTTGTTGACTTTTTATTTCTGTGACCTTGAACTTGACCCAATGACCTTGATACTCAAACTTGACCTAGATAATATGAAGATATACCACCATACCAAAAATGAAGTTTCTAGGTCAAATGGTTCAAAAGTTATAGCCTGGACAGACAGACAGACAGACAGACACACACACAGACAAGTGTCTGTGAACTGAAAACATAACCTTCCCGCATACGCGGGCGGTAAAAAGGCGCTGTATGGTGGAATTAAAATGTATGGTAAAACTAGTCAAACTCAAAACTGGTATAGTCGCTGTGCAATTCGATCCTTGGACTTTTGTCAGCAAAGCGTACAGGCAAGATTTAATTTGTGATAACAAACTGACTGATCTTGGGTTGTCCGAAGAATTTTGTTACCTTTGACCAGATTTTTTTTATTTGTAACGTTACCGCCCGCCGCTCCCAGAATTCAAGAATTGTCAAAAAAAAAAAAAAAAAAAAAAAAAATTCAGAGCTAAAATAACCCAAAATTTGAACTTTACGTCCCATCATTGAACATCTTTCGGAAAAAATTTATAGTTTGAAATTGTTATCAAAAGTACAAAAATATACTATAGCAAAGTCGTTTTATTTTTAATTTATTCCGCTCTCAAAAATTTCTTCCTTTCGTACGTAACCCAACAAATAAAAAAGAAATTGACCTTAAATTAATCAATGTTCTGATGCACCGTGTCCTAATTTAGCCATGCAGTTCGTTGTTTTTAATTTTGTTGAGTTTATTTACTGGTCATTTATAAAATTGCCACAGAAAAACACAGACAATATAGAAAAACAAAAACAATTGTTTGCTGCAAATTTGTATCTTAATTTCATCGTTAATTCAGGAATCTAATGGTTGACTACTTTTTATATAGAATTCAGATGCTGTGTGTATGTAGTTATATCCTTTGAAATATTGTATGAGTTCGGTGGAAATTTGCAGTATCATTTAAACCTGATCACTTCATCTTGATTGTCAGTTCTCGGTTTCCTTCTGTTTTAAGTCAAATACCATCTGCCGGTCGTCCGTCGTGAATGTTGCAAGTGCTTTTACCCTTTATTGTAAGTTTTTTTTTTATTCAAAGTACGTTCCAAACACATTTGCAATGACTACTAGATCACTAGTTTTGTGCATTGCTGTTGCATAATTGTCTCTTTCGTTGTCCCAGACACATCTACTAGCCACTTCCATACCTTGTGCAGAATCTTGAGCCATTAGCACATGAACTGTAAGTTTGTAACGTTGGTAACCCAGGCTTTTCACTTTGGCTTTGATAGTGTCAGATATGCATTGCGACATTGTAGAACATACTTTAGCATCATACCCTTTTTGGTTTTGGAGCATATTTTCTAGGACTTCTTCCATAACTGCCTGAACTCTTCTGGGACAGAATTTTGTTTCACTTTCTGGTTCCAATTGAAATGTGTTTTCTAGTGGCCTTTTCTTGATTGGTGCCGATGCCATGTTCCAACTGAACATGCGATTCGCTTTCCATTGGGTTAATTTTCTCTTCATCATCAAAACGCCTGCGAGGGTGGTTCGGTTTTTACTGGAGGGTGATATACCACCTCCTGAAGGTCCTCCCTGAAGCATTTCCATGTTTGTAGATGATTCTTTATTCCTTTCTCCAATTGTCTTTGATTTCATGTGGACAGACGATTTCTTGGATGCGGTGTCGGATTCCGCAAATTTTATTGTCTTCATTCCAGAATGTTTCCGAACATTTTCAACACTTAAAGTTGCCATACTGGATGTGAAGGGTGTGCAAGCGACTAAAGACAGCTTAAAGTTTAGCAGTTGCTCAATTCAAAATCTATTCTCAATTGATACCCAGTTGT
The DNA here is from genome assembly GCA_038406195.1 of Haplosyllis anthogorgicola. Taxonomy (NCBI): domain Eukaryota; kingdom Metazoa; phylum Annelida; class Polychaeta; order Phyllodocida; family Syllidae; genus Haplosyllis; species Haplosyllis anthogorgicola. The sequence continues at coordinate 4,006 of JBCAUI010257301.1, forward strand.
GTCGTTTAGCAAAACTGTTGAACTCTTGGCCGTCATTAAAGATAAAATCACTTTCAGCAAATAGCTTACAAATTCTGGTCAATATTATGTATTGACAATTTCCTTGTTCGAGTGAACCCAAAATCTGCCAAAGTCAATGTATAAACAGTAAACATCCACGTAAATGAATACAAATTAATTAATTCAAAGTGCGACTTGTAAAATTAATATTTCAAACATGTTTTATTGCACTTGCTTTTAATCCATAAATTTCCTGTTTGCTTTATATTAGCATAATTGAGATCGAAACCTTTCACAAAAGAAAAATAGTTTTCTTTCCACGTTTTTTTTTTCAATAGTGTAATAAATGGGTGCACTTATCGATAGTCCAATGATCAAATAGTGCGGTATTTGGATACATTTCCAAGTTTAACTTTATTTGCAGGGTCAAAAGTGACTTTTGGAGAACACAATCCGTGTTTCCCGAAAAGTCATAAATGGTGTTTACGATGTTGGTGCTAATGGACGAAACAATACCTCCAGTCATGAAACATTGTCATTTTCAAATTACTCGATTACGTAGTTTCGATCGCGACAGAACATATATATTCAGGAACACCATTTGCAGTACATGTACTACGTTGTTTGCACAAAGCTACTTAAATGGCATAACTCTTTAAAGCATATCCCAATTTTTTGTTTTACAACAACCACGCCTGGTCTTGAACTTCCATAAATTGAAAAAAACGATTCTACACAGTAACAACGGTGTAGTGTTACCTATCACCTGTCGCTGTATCTATGTTACACCAATAAATCTTTGTGTGATCAACCTATCGAACATGTCAATATTTTAAAAGCCATTGAAAGTATCTCACATTATTTAAACTTGACCCTTTTCTCTTTATCAGTCTTTCTCTAAGATTTTTCATAATGGGTCATAGATACTACATACAAAGTAGCACTTAACCGCTGTCAGGTAGCCTTTTCAGAAATAACACGCGATTCTACTATGTATACATATAAATAGTTGGGGTGCTTGAATACTTCTGTATTTTCCAGTTTATTTCATTGTTTTCAAGATCAAAATTATTCAGCATATTTATAACAAATACAGACATAAGTATTGAACAACGAAGATCAAGAAACATATGGTCATATAAACATCAAGAGGCATCGTTTTCAATAGCGCACAAGCCAGAATCTTTTACATTTTTCAACAGAATATTTATTATTCATGAAAAAAAAAAAAAAAAGGAAAAATAGTAACAAAGTAAATTTACATCGGTTGTACTATTGATTCATCTCCACCAAGTTCCGACGTGCTACAATGTCACAAGCATAAATCTGGTCGATTATATCTGTTGTAAATAAATCTAAGTTTACTTGGGTTCGGGCCATGGTTTGTACATTTTCCGTGTTCTCTCCACGAAATCAGAAAATTTTAGATTGTCTGTATTCGATCCGGTTTTAGCTTTACATTCTAGAAACATTCCCAGTCTATCTCGAGGTGGTAATGCTATACTTCTATTATAGTTTGGGGTTTTCTGATCAAGGAGTTCTCGTATGGCACCAGATATGGCCTGAAAGACATTGTTGTAACGTTTAATAGAGGAGTGCGTAAACAGTACATTAACCAGGGGGAGGGGACTAATGAGTGCAGGGGACTTACAATCTATCTCCATTTTCGCGCAGTGTTTGCTGATTTGCATCCTAAGATTAGGCTTGCGAACCCTTTTACTGCCGTGTAGTGTGGAACATTTTGTGACAAATGAACATAAAGTTGACAGAAAAACAGTTTTAGCCCTTATAAATGAGTCCCAATTCAACCAACAGAAGCATTACATGCACCTGTGTGTGTTTTGTAACTTTTAACCATACTAAGTGGAACCTGTGCTTCACACGGTTATGGCATGCCAGCATCTGCTCTGGGGTAATAACATACAATTTAAATCCACAAATATCGCCCATAAAATTAATGCATCTAAACTTTTAAGAGTAATATTTGATAAGTAGACATCATAGAGAGTTAATCAGCATGTTTTGCACCACTTTTCCCCCCAAAAACTTAGATAACTCAGGAACCGCTAATCGTAGAGACTTGAAACCACCACCACCAAGATTTGGCACACCCCAAAACCTATATGCGGGAATTTTCAAGCCTTTTCGGACACTTTGACCCTGTCAAAATCAACATTTTCTGATTTTCTATCCCATAATACTCAGAATTTCACATTTTCATAATTTTGACAGGGAAAAAAGCATCGAAATGGCTTGAAAATCCCCGCAGATAGGTTTGGGGCATGCCGAATCTTTTGGCAGTGGTTTTAAGTCTCTACGATAAGCAAAATGGCCCATAGTAGGATGAGATGTCATTTGTGAGGATGGACCCCTCCCCCCCCCACACTACTTTCAGGTTGTGACAGGAAAACTGCATTATTGTGATGTTGGAAAGGCTGAGAGGATGAGGTGTGGGGATGGACCCCCCCCCTGGATGGACCTCAGATGTGAGTACATACAGGTCATCCTGCAGATAGACCACCCCCTCCCCCCAAAGGTGAAGATCAGGTGTTGGAGATGAGGTTCGGGGATGGACCCCCCCTGTCAGGAACGTGACAGTTTCGCTTCTTAAATTTGTTAGTATAATGATTTTAAGCTTACTTCAAGTCCAATAAAAATGTAAATAAACAAATCGACAAGATAATATCTCGATTGACGTGACTAAGCTATTGATTTCTTCGCCTTGCTATGAAAGTATATGTAGTAAGCATATGTTACGGTTATTTAAGATCACATTCAATATAATGTGACTCAATTCATAAAACAGCTTTTGAAAATAAAGAAAGAAAGCAAAGGAGTTCATAAAGAAACCTTGTTTACGACAAGTTAAGTCTGACAAAACATGTATCACCAGCGTAATCTTGATCTGCAGTGAGTACATGTAACAGACGAATGGAGCATCTCCAGCAGTATGCTTTACCTTCTATCCACATTGGCAATATACAATATGACATTCGTGCGAACAGCACACATATCAGCCACAAAAGAACAGTGACCTTGTACATGGAATAAACTGTAACATATTGTTTCTATGTAAATGCTGACATTTGCGTAAAGAAATAGACAAGCAAGCAATTGTTTTTATTAACCAAGTTGAATTTTATGATCCATAAATTGGCCCAGGCCAAAGTGAATAATGCAATAGAAGAATTGGCCTGATTCGGTAAAAACTGGGATTCCTTTGGTACTAAACTTTGTCGAATTAGGAAAAAAAATTTTCAGGTGGGACAAGCAAGATTTTTCCAAATTTTCCCTGCCTAATTGATGGCCATAATATTGATAATAAACTATTTCTTGTAATCTAACTAGTTTTGTATATTTCAAAATGTTGGTAACAAACAAATTACTGATATTATTTATGTCAGTAAATAGTATATTTACTATTTCTAGTCACAATGAAGTATTCAAAAATTACATAAGTAACTAGAAATAGGAAATGAAATTAGCCTAAATTAGGCAGATTAAGCAGGACATGAATTAGGAAAAACCTCTAAGGTTTGTCCCAGCATAAACATTTTATCTTGTGGTTAAATAACACTATTTCAAATAGACCGCTTTCAGGTCTGTTGTTTAATAATAAAGTGTTTAGTAGACAGTAGAAGCATTAAGTGGCCAAGCTTTCCTTTCAATCTTATTTTGTTTAATTATCTATCAATAGTTACATTTAAAATTATTAAACAATAGCATTGTTATCACAAATGTTAAACTGTCATCCCTAAAATGGTTTCATTGAAATATTGTTATGTAAACACCAATTTTTTTTGATAGATGTTCAAGTTGGAACTAGCCTAATAGTAAAGCTGATGTTGACTTCATTGCAAACCTCGTAAAAGAACACCTACGACTACAGCTTATTGCCAGGAGATCAATATTTTGGTTTACCAGGGGGTCTTTCTAAATTATTAAGTCTTTGATCTTTCATTTTACGAGTAAGGAATCCAATGTTGCAGTCTTGAGATACATGCTTAGAAAGGCAAATGAATTGTGTACAGCTTTAGTTTATTTTCTCTTCTGAGAAAGGAAGTTCTACACTCTCTGTGGGTATCCATTGCAATACAAATAGTAAGCTGGGAAATATAGCAAGGGTTTGACAACATCCGTTGAACATTTGAAATATAAACAAAATACAGTGTAGAATTTAGGGTGACTAGAAAAAGTGTCCTCCAGATGTATAATCAAACGTGCTACCACTGTACCGTTGAGTCTTTTGCTACTGACACATTGAACTATACTAATATGAAGTTGACCTGCTGCAGTTAACAACATTTAAACGTATCAATAATTTGTATTCTGATGTTTCTCTTCTGAGACAGGAAATAGTACACTTTCTCTAGCAGCTCTTTTTCATAAACTTAACATCCATCCTTTAACGCAACAAAGGTCACGTTACGCGTTATTTTGGTTTATTACCAAACGTTGATCTGATAGCGTTAGGTAATAAACCAACACGAGATATTGGTTTTAACGGGTACAGTGTTCATGCTGTTGCGTTAAAGGATGGGCGTTAAGTTTGTGAAAACGAGCGGTGGGTATCTCTGCAAATGTTCGTGACCATTGGTTCCTATTAACATCCTGAAAAAGACACCTGACTGTGGGGCTGTAATCATGAACTACGTGCACAGGAAGGTCATCGGAAATTAAGAATACTTTAGGTGAAAATTGAATCAATAAATACATGTGATACATATCAAGACAGGTCATGGGTAGTTTATTAGCTTTTTGGCACTTAAACCATTTTCCCAAAATTTAGTGACAAAAATATTTCATCCCTCAAATCTAAAGCGTCTGTATCAAATTAAATTGGCTTCAAGTTTATGCTTTCAAATAACTTTTTAAACATACATTGGCAGATTTAATTGGCTGATTGACTGATGAAAAGCCATTCGCGTTTTGTGTTATAGTATTTACCAAAAAGCCTAGCTTAAGCTCCTAACAAATAATTCAAGGCAAAGCAAAGCTGTCCGTAAGTGATATGATTGAACAGAAAAAAATATTATAATTGTACACATTTAGTTCTTAAATGTATTACGCTAGAAATCAAAATAAGTGCGTAAATAAAAATAAGAAACATATTCAAGTGCATCTGGCTAAATTGTTATCATTTTCTCTTTACGCGGTAGGTAACAATCAAGGGTATATAAAAATACAGCGTGTTCATTAAGGGTATATATCTACACACAACAGATGGAGAAATTGCATAATTGAATTGATGCTTAATTATGTTGAAAAAATTAATAGATTGCATAGCTACACGTCTTTTCGCATAAACATAAAATGATGAACATTTCGCCCTATGGTGGCTGTAAGACTGCATTCAATAGCTGTGAAATATACATAGTTGAGGATTTTCTTTGCATAGTTAGAAACAAAGATATCGGAGACTTTTAACAGGATTAAAATCGTGGCGGAGTAAGATTAGAATTTAGCTCAGTACACGGAATTCGTATCAGTTTGGGAACAATAGTGCATCAAAAACACAGTGTGAAATTCTTATGTCCTCTCTTTTGTTCTAGACGTTTCGAAACTGATACAAATTCCGTGTACTGGCGTTTTTTTGTGCCTACCAGCAACACAGTGTGAAATTGTTTCATTCCCAAATGTTTAAAAAAATTAGCTTTTATAAGACAGACGAGTTTAAAATTTGGAAACACAAGTAAATGTACAGGGCTTTGGACTTTGATCACCAACTGTTCTATTAAAGCAAATTTATTTTTCCTCTGCACTCCATGCTAAGCGAATTATCCAGGAAACTGTTTCCAAATTTATTTTACAGTTGCATGCAACACTCTCGAAGTTGTCCTACTTTTGCTGCTTTTGTCTGAACGTGACAGACGGCACATAGTTCACAGTAATTACAGTAACATGACCCTCACGCTGTGTAGAATCAGATGCTTTTAAAGAATTTCCTGAGTTTAGAAAATCAAATTATCTCTATCAGTAGATATTGACACGTTTCAGGACAAGTTTCTATCTGAAATGCGACAAATCAACTCACTGTGGGTAATAGTTTGAGTGATTTAGACAGATTGGTTGGTTGGCTAGGATTTGTTAAGAATCACACAATGTTGGACTCTTTTGGAAAGTTGTGACCAGTTCAGAACCTGTACAGACATTTATGATGATAGATTATATCATTAAATGGAGAGAAGAATGTCAAAGCAACTTTTTTCCTGATTACCTTGCCAATAGATTGGCACAGGATGTAAAATACAGGCTTAACTTTGACATTAACTTCCGAACATGGAAACTGAAGCGGGAAACACTAAATTAATGACACGTATTATGACGATGGTTCGTAAAGATTAATGAGGATTCTATTCAGTTATATGTCACAAGATTACCTTTCGGTTGAAGTCTATCTGTACAATAATCATTAAAATATCATAGAATTAAAACATGACAGAAATTACAAGAAAATGCAAAAACAGACGAACGGATAGACAGAAAGAGACAGACGTGACTGAAAACAAGATCTTCCATAATAGCAAGTCTCTCTTTTGAAGAATCATGTACTCTGGATTTACAAATGTCCTAATGGTCCCGGTTGATACATATATCAGATGTATTATTATCCTTGTTGCACGAAAAACAGTTGTTATCATTCGACAGTACATTTCAATTGTAAATTAAGTTCACTTTACCACAACAGTATAAACAAGTTGCTTTGTTGATTATTTATTATGTTAATTTCTGATGCACCTAGAGGCTATAATAGTGCATGGAACTCCTACAGATCGTGAAATTACTATTAAATGTTAACGTCCGAACTTCAAAAACTCAGCATGAAAGTCAATTGAAAATTTCATGCTGAGTTAATGAAATTCGGATGTTAACTTTTAATAGTAATTTCACGATCTGAATTAATAAAGAGCTTGTTTTGATCTCAATCATCAGGCGGTAACTCATTTTGGGATCTTGCACTCAGAATGGAGATTATTGACTTCACAGCTTAAATATACGTCGTAATTTTCCTACAAACCTGTGAGCTATTTGTCATTAGAATTTTGATATTTTTATAACCCAAAGTGGTCACTACTGGTGTTATTCTTGCCAGCAGATATTATAACACTAAAGTTTGAATCTCTTTTGTCCCGTCGCTAATGCAAATAATAGTCCTTTGAAGCGTGAAATTTCCCTGAGAACCATCTACAGTGAAAGACTTCATCTCCATCTCCCACTTCAATTCTGACAGAACTTTGGAGGATTAAAACTCCGGAAATCAGTTGGGGAACTTTTGAGAACAGCAGTTTCTAAAATTTCTTTCAATTTGGAAACGTACAGGACGAAAGAAAAAAGAAAAATTAAAATTCGACGCTGTGCTTTTTGTGTGTTATTGTTCCAAATAATAGCAATTTCTTCCTCTGAAGAATTATGTTGATTTCCTTTTTTTTCAAAATATATTTTCTTTCTCTGCTCTTTTTCAAAGATTGTTTACTAGAGAACCAAAAAATTAGATTACTTCAGGTGAACTCTTAGCATTCTTATCTCATAAAAGTATTAATCACCTGATGGGAAAGTGATAATGGCTGTAATCCCAAATGAGCTACGCGACTATTCCTCAGGGATGAATCCACTCGTGAAAATATAACATGTCCCCAAGCTATTTTTACGTCCTTGGATCCAAACTAATGGTTATTACTTTCACTCTGTGTTGTAAGCTACTTAAATACTAGAGTACGGTTACTATTGGCAATCACATTTCAAATAAAGGTCGGTAATATCAGCTTGTAAAATAGATTTCATTTTGCTCATCTCCTGAAATTATTTTCTGTTCACACGAAAAGCACAGTGTGCTCTTAAGGGTCTCCATAGACAACATGTATGTGTGTAAGAGTATATAAGGCAGATGGGGACAATGTGTAATTCATTTGATTATGTTGAAACAACTAATAGATGACATAGACATACATCTCTAACTGAGGCGTTTACATAGAGACAAAATGAAGACCATTTCAGCCTATGGTGTCTTTCACTAGAACGAAAGAATTTCATTTTGCTCTTTTTCATTTGAACAAAAGAACCTATTGTTCCAAAAATAAGGTGCCATGAACAGAGATTTCATCCTCTGCTTTCGTAACTGATGGAAAAAACATATGCGAAAGCTGAATTCAGTTAAGAGCTAAACTTAAGAGCTAAAAAAGATATTATCTTTTCTATTGTTTGTTTATTTTTTGAATGGACTTGACTAAAAATTGGTATTCAAGAAGAATAAAAATTCACATTTTCAATAAGTGTAAGATTCAAAGTGTATTTGTTATAATTTTTTGTTTTTGTTACAAAGTTAATTAACATTTTATCATGACAATAAGTCAAGTTGTCCTGTTTTCATCCTATCATCCCCAATAAGCATACAAAGAAATCAACAAGATAATACCTTATTTAGATGTAACAAAGCGTTTACAGATAATTAGCATTTCGAAAACGCGTGTTTAAATTGTAAATGAATGCCGACAAAAGATGAACACCAGGGAAAATCCTTTAGGATTTCGTCTTAGTTTCAGTCTGGATCATTAGGATACGTCCTCTAAATAGAATATTTCACCTCGGAAGGCAATTTCACGGGGGCATTGTGAAACATTCTTTGCAGTGATGCATGCACATAATAACAACTGCTATCAAATGCTATGCCCTGGTCATGCTCTGATTCCCAACAGAAGTTCAACAAGGTGAAATTGCTTGGAGTTACAGAAGATGTCAGTAGCTCACGGGGTTAAAGTCTATTTAAAGGCCAGAACAGTAATGATTTTGATCAGGTTTGGGCAGACAGATCAATGCCCTTAGCAGAAGAATTTTAAGTGGGCGTTAAAAACCTTAAATCCAGAATTTCCGGAATCGATTTTTACTGTGACTTTCAACTAAAATATATTCGAGGCGTTGTTTTGATTCATATCAGTAGCTAAGCACGAAATTCCTTTCTTTCGAAATGATCCCTAATAAATTCAATTAACTACAGTACGAAGGGTAACTATGAGAACCCATCATTAGGATTCTTCTATTCCCAATGAAGACTATTGTCCAAGTCAAATTTAATGCCATTATTACCGATAAGAAGTTTTGCTTTTTGGAAGACTTTCTCTTGTTTGCGTTGTTGTTTTTTGAAACAAAGTGCAGTTTCAAAACGTTCAACTTGCACATTGATGCATATTTGTTCCGTATTTTTGACTTTCATGTGAAAAAGTGATTATGCCATTGCTCTTTAGGCAGAAGCTCTGAGGTTGCAAATTACCACTTGGTCTGGTTCTCTTGGTGTGCTTATCGTACCTATGGGGCTGAATTAATGCACAAAGAGAAGCACATGGGGCCTTTAAGGTGGAACGTGATGTTAACAGCCTGCTGCTGATTGTCGACCCTCAGGCCTTGATCAATTGGAAAAATTAGACCATTTCATGATTTCTGTTTTCTGAAAAGCGTACAACTGCAGCCTTTGTCATCGATTATCATCCATGAATTTTTATGGATGATAATGGATTATCTCTGAACTAAATTTAAATACAATAAAAGTTTCTTATTTATAAACATAATAAATTGCATCCCTAACTGGAGGGTACATGATATTTATACCCCCAATGGGTTTGTCTCCAATATTTACACCGCTCAAAGTTTTCGTATTTTTGGCTCATCTTCATTTAGCTGCTGTGACTTTTACCTATTAATGAAAATCTTAGATATTTTACAGACATGTAGACCAGAAAATATGTGATGGAGTCTTCGCCCTACATTCGTTCAACCTCGATATTTTATCGTAAGTTCGATGGACTATTGGGTCAAAATTCTTCTTTGTCCTTTCACAATAATTTATGCCTTGTCACAAACGAGGTGTGAACCGTTGTCAGAAACGTTGCGAAGTTACACATATGTAGTGCAAATTATGGGAAATTATAGCAGAAATATGACCATGGTCGTAATTAACTTTCTAGGTGCGGTGACAAAATGCCGTAAATAGACGGATTATCCGGTGATAATCTGAACTAAGTATATCATTAGCAGTGGTGATGTTTTTGTAACACAGGGTGTAGGATGTCAACCTCGTAATGACGCAAGAGAACTATGTAAATTCATAATGTCAACCAAAAGTCCAATTGACACTATGTTAAAAATGGTAAACAATGCTATCTTCTTTCATTGATGTAAATAAGTACTTATGGCCCAAATATCCTTCACATCTCCTTATCAGTACATGGAATTCTTATCAGAAGTTTAAGAATAGTGCATCAAAAGCACAACGTGAAAATCTTTCGTTCTTTCCTTTGTTTTCTTCCTTTCCAAAATGATACGATTTCTGTGTATTGTTGAAAAGAAAGGAAAGGAGGACATACAATTTACAGACCAAATACCCCTCACATCTGTGCTTATTTTCATAAAATGTAAATGAGTTACAGAGTTAATCATTTTGTATGTCTTCTCATTCTGCTGTTTAGCAATTTTTGGTTCACAATTTTAACATTGGTTCATTGAGACTTTGAGTGACACCATGAATTTGCATAAAGCTCTTGCGTCATTACGAGATTGACATCCTACACCCTGCAACAACATCTTCCTTCTTGGAAATGTTCTTTTAGTTGGTACATGGAGGTAATGTGTAGATACAAGATAATGGAGTATAAATGTGTAAGTGTTGTGTTTCAGAGTTCTCCAATTGTGAAATGTAAATGAAGAAGTCATTCGTCTTCAGTTTATTGAAAACTATATCAATTATGGATGCAAAGACTTCACGCTTTGTTTTTATTCATGTTAGTAGCACTTCACTAGGGAACATGCAATGGGACATGGGACAACATAATTAAATTTATAAGTGTCAGCGAGATATTTTAAACAATTATCAGAGGGAACTGGAATGGTACAAATGCACGTTGTGTGTTCATTCCTGCAATGTCGTCCTCATTGCAAGGTTGATTACAAAGACTTTATGCCTATGGTCCTCTCACAGCCTAAATCAAATCTGACCACTGAGATCTGAGTTCTGTAATTAGCAGTCACATATCTATTTTTGAACCTTATTCCTGGACACATAGAGTTGATGATACAAACTTCATGTATGACACTCCAATGCACGTATATCTTATCTTTATTACTTACACAAATCATGTTGGTGTCACAAAAATTGCAGTTTGACAGCTACATATGTTATTTTATAAAATTATTATTGTCGACAGATGATTCTATTAATATGAAGTTTGTATTTCATGTAATAGTGAGACTATTAAAAGGCACTAGTTCTGATTTGGACAAGTGGTCGAGTATTCAACCTATGCTGTAAACTTTCACTATCAGTTTCCTGTGATAAAATCAATACAACACCAATTTCAAATCCTTTAAGATACGAAGAGTATTGAACAGCACCCGACTCGATTTTTTTTAATATTTTATCAACTTATGGTACAATAAAAGAGAAATCGTTACAAAACACCCAATGTATTTGTCACTCTATGGGGATTTCGCGCTAGAAGATGCAACAAGCTCAATAGGGCATCAATGGGGATTCTCGATTTGCGACAGATATTGGACCGCGCTCCTTCAAAAAGAAATACATTGGGTGTTCTCTATTGAAGAGTTTGAAGTTACACAGGTTTACCGCACAGATTCTCTTTGAGGTGAAACCTTACAAACGCAAACACTTTTAAACTCTGCCTGTTTTCGCAACATTCACATAAAATAGTACTTTCCGTCATACAACGGCTGCAGTGGTGAATTTCCCAGTTGAACTTCTTAGCGCAAAACCTTTTAAACTCACCTGACAAAGCTCATTACATGCATATAAAATAGAATTTTCTGCCTTTAGCTACAATGGCTACAGTCAGGTTGTAGGATGTAAATCTCATAATGATGTAAGAACCTTATGTAAATCTATAATGACAACTGGAAGTCTCATTGACACAATGTTAAAAATTGCAAAAAATGTCATCTTATTTACATTGCTGCAAATGGGAATTTATGGACCAAATATCACTTACATCTCTCCTTATTTCTATAAATGGAGATGAGAATACATAAAATAAATAATTTTGCATGTATTCTCATCCTTATTTTCAGAAATAATTACTTTAC
>JBCAUI010257412.1:0-16088 GCA_038406195.1 Haplosyllis anthogorgicola
TCTGCACCTCACCTCAGCTGGCGGGGGTGGGGGGGGGGGACTGTTTGCACCTCACCTCAGTTGGGGAGGGGGGTCCGTACGCCCAGTTTTGAATCAATAGCAAAACCAACTTGCCGTCCACAGAAATCTATCGACGCTTCGCGTGATAGACTAATAAAGTCTATAATACATGTCCTCACATTTATTTTTAGAATTAAGTCTTTGGTTGATTTTGACCTTGGTACGAGAAAGTATCCGCTGACTGTTCAAGTTAGTGATGGGACTAATTCTATCGATATCACTGGAACTATCGTAGTAAATGGAATCAATGAGCATGCGACAACGTTCGGAGGAGCCAGTAAGTGACAGATTTGTACTATAATATTTTTACTACAACTAAATTTAACTGACGACTTTCAGGACTTAATTCATGGTGCAGGGAGTATTTAATATGTCAGTGTACGATATACAACAGCTTTCACTGTTTGAGTTGATGACATTTTTAACTCCTGTAAATATCACACCAATTCGGTGCAACAGTTCGATTTACATTCAACCACATAAACGCAGTATGGTGGAAAAAAATACAAGAGAAGAATTTCTTTGCAGAAAGAACAATTTCTTTAGTGCTGCATGTTGGACGTTCCATAAACGTGGCAGTGCTCAGGTCATGGTATTGTGCACTGAAGCATTGACCAACCATTTCCTTCTCACTCACGGTTATTTCTGAGCCACAAGTCTAAACACACACGTGCTATTTTTAAGGTTACACACAAGCTATGGACGAAGACACGGCAACAAGTACCGTTCTGCTGACCGTTGCTGCTACTGACGGGGATTCATCGGACACGGCTGACGGACAGATCGTTTACTCGCTTCCATCAAACCCGTCCCAATTTAACATCAAGTAAACATTTTCACATCCACGTGTTTATGGTGTGTGATCATGTTAAGATGCATTAAGATGAAAATGTGTCCAAAAATCGTAACATTAGATTCTCAGACTCCGACAAGTTAGTTCAAATAAGGGCAAGCTTCTCTTTTGAAAATGAATTTTTTGGCCTCATGCTGTTTTGTTATCCAAACAGTAAACGTTTAAGTAACTATCATTCCGCTACTTGTCGTTTTCACTTGAGCTGAACAGTCAAACTAACTGGATGGTAATGTATTTTCTTTCTCTTATCAAACATTAGGTTGTATCTACACATAATTGACTTGAATATCCATGTACTCGACTTGTTTGCAGTGAGGACACAGGAGAACTTATGTTGGTAGAAGCCCTGGACAGGGAGACGACGGGCAGCTACACGTTTAACGTACAGGCGACAGACGGAACAAACACAGATACTGCCTCCATAACCATCAATGTTGGAGATGTGAATGATAATGAGCCAATATTTAACCCAACAAAATACAGGTCAGTTTTTTTTATAATCGTATCTCAAATTTAGTTCTTAGAATTATTTTAGACTTCACATTAAATTTGAACAGATGTTAACCGATAGATGAATATATTTAATCCAAGTCTGGGTCCGATTACTTTTTAAATTTCAGTGGGACTGTTACCGAAAACACAGCAACCGGAAATACCGTTCTACAGGTAACAGCGACGGATGCCGATGATCCACTGACCAATAACAATGGAGACATGACATACTCAATCGCCAGTATGAAACGTTTATGTAGTATTTTTTCAAGAAGATACACAAATAAAATTGTATATGGAGGTTGAAAAATAAGATGTTTATTTTATCAGTGTTGATACCGTGCAAGTTAATATCATTCTTTTATTTAGGTGGCAATACTGGCACAGCCTTTTCCATTGATACAAATGGCAACATCATAACGACAGCCAATGCCATTGACTATGAGACAATACAGTTATTCAGTCTGGTAGTACAAGCAACCGATGGGCCCGGCCTAACAGGTAAAGGAACTCTCCTTTAGATAAAATATTTGTTCGTGTCTATTTATTTCCGGAAAAATAGAAATTCTCGCTGTGTTCTTCAAATGAGATGTATAACGTGAAATACTATTGTTCCAAAATTAAATACGTACAAATTATGAAATGCTAATTAATAAATTAATTCAGTGAATCGCTATGGATGCTTTCTAGACAATATAAGAAATAACAAAAACGATTTTGCAATATATTACAGGAACCGCTTTGGTTGTGATAGAAGTTAATCCCGTCAATGAGGCTACACCCGTATTTGCGGGAACATACAGTTCACCGAACCCAGATGTTGATGAAGATGCAGCTGTTGGTACAGAAGTTGTACATGTAGGTGTTTTAATTTTATTTCGTATATTCAGTCGGTCTGTTGTACAGCAGGGTCTGTTTTGCGCGGACCCCCTTTTGCGCGTACGCACTGTCATCCACGTACTTTTTCTTGAACACCGATGTTTTCATTAGTATTTGTATTCTTTTGCACAGACTGTCATTCCTAAATGGTGAACAAAACAATTTGCACAGTACAAACAAAAAGGTCTGTTTGTGCACACATTTTTTGACATTGTACAAATCATGATGTGTTTCATCTTCTGAGGACCTGGTTTAGATGCCATTGCTAATTATTCAAAGCTTTTTGTTGTTTTTATAACTTCTCACATTTATTTACGTATTAAAATACTAGTGTTATCTTTGTCTGCTATTCAAATGGAGAATGCTTTTGAAGTGACACTGTAAATGATTTAACAGAGGTCTCTTTTGGGCGTGCAAACTGTCATCCATGTACAAATTGCCGTGTACACTTGGTTGTCCGCCCAAAACCGACCCTGCTGTATTTCGTTATTAAATAATGAATAATCAGGCACCTATCCTCATGTATTTTTACGTCAATTTTTTTTTGTATTTTAAGTATTCATAATTAGCCTATTCATTTATCCTAGATTGATGCAACAGATGCAGATTTGAGTTCGGAAGCAGATGGAGAGATCTATTATTACATGAATACTCATGCGGACTTCTACATAGATTCAGAAAATGGAAAAATATACGTGAAATCAGCTCTGAACTATGAAGCGACTTCATCGTACACACTGAGTGTAGAAGCTAGGGATAAATCAAGTAAGCTTCTATCACGGCAATTTGGCCAGAGAAAGGTTTACCGCTGTTTTTCCCAAATGTGAGCAATGTAGTTCAATACAATACTTAGATCTTCAATTAGTAGAGGAAAGAATAAATATATAATGCAAATAGGTACCGAACCTTTCAACACTAAAATGTTTTACTTTTCATTAGCAACTTCAGCCAATACCGCGACGATAACATTCACTGTTGATGTTAACGACAAGAATGACGAGACGCCGGCCTGTTCTCCTCGCACATACGATGCTACATTTGCCGAAGACGTCAGCACTCCTACAACCGTAACGACACTGTCCTGCAGCGACACAGAAGCGGTTCCCAACGGCGGCACCTTGGATTATTCTATAGTAACAGTCAACGGTGCAGCACCAGGCGCTCAGTTTACTGTGGACGCATCAGGTACATGATATAGTATTCTCCATTTCATGAGATTTGGTTCAGAAAACATTGCAAACTTACAAAAAACTTGGATTTATTATTTCCTGTTCATAAAAGTTAAGATGTATGATTATTTCTTCTTTTATTTTGGCCGAGGTGCATTAAGCTGTAAACATTTAAAGACGAACCTTATTCAAAGACATTATGTTAAAGATGCCTATCAGCGCTAATCAGAATACATGAGATTATTAAAATGACGGAGACACTTGTTGCACATATAGAAATATGTAAATTTACATGTAAATAGCATGGAACTGTTGTTTATGTCGAAGTTTCATTTGCTTTAGGGGTTGTTCGGGTTACCTCGGCCTTCGATTATGACACTACTCAGTCGTACGACATCGAGATAGAAGTAGCGGATCAAGGAACAGATCCAGGAGTAAAATCCACGACAGTTCTCGTCACAGTTGTTGTTACCGATTACAACGAAGCCACTCCAGTGTAAGTTATGTGTTGGAAATTCATTGACATTGTTTTATGTAATATTTCTTTATCTTGCAGCTCAGAATAGACTAATGTGTGTACAGTGGAACTTGTCATGGGCGATCACATTTTGCAAGACCACCCCACCATCTACTATCACAATACCTCGCCATTTATCACATTAAATTTTACACAATTTGAACTTGTCATGGAAGACCATCACTCCAAAGACGACCACTCATCCTTCGAAAAATGGGTTGGTCGCCCAAGACAAGTTTTACTGTATTGGGTTGTCAGCATGTTACACCTTATTTACTCTGAAGTTCAAGTTGTGCAGAATTGTCAATAGATGTATCCGAATCCGAAACGTTCAGTAAATTAATTTACCTCAATCAGCTGACTTTTTCATCCTTCTTAATCACTCATGGGAAGAAGTTCAACCAAAAATTATTACAAAGGTGGACTGAATAAGTCACCTCAATTGAAATTTTACTGTTTCAGTTTCACATCAGCTGCAACAGCCAATGTGGCCGAAAATGCTAATGTCGGTGACACAGTGTACACGGCAGCAGCGACAGACGCCGACACGTTCCAAACCGTCACATACACGTTATCCGCCAGCAGCTCGGTCTTCCAGCTGGACGAGTCCTCTGGTAGGGAATGTTTTTAAAATTATTTGCTCAGTGATATTTCCCATGTCATACATCCAGGTCATTTGATAAAATCCAAACAAAAGTCAGGGAACCTTGGAAATGTACAAACAATTACCACGTTACTTAATACTTCATGTTGTCTCAATTCCGCAACCTACACTGGCCGATCCAGGATTTCCAGTATGAGCACTCATATCTTTATCCAAAATTCAGCAAAAACTGCATAAAAAGTGTAAAAAATTCCGGCGGGAGTGGAAGGGGAGGTATAGGCACACGCACTTTAAGCAAGAAAGCATAAGAAAGGAAAAACACGATTTACGTTTAATACAGGTGCGCTTAAGTTGAAGACGACACTAGATAAAGAGACGACAGCCTCATACAGTATAGACATCATCGCCACGGACGACGGAACGGATCCGTCAGCCAACCAAGCAACGTTAACATTAGGTAAACAATTTTTTCGTGAGTTATGCTGTTTCTCCTGAAGAATTTATATGATTATTTTTTGTAAAACAAGACCAAACGTTACACAACCACCTTCGTAGGAAGACGTAGAAGCCTTGTTAAAGTAGCAGTTCTCTTCTTGCGACATCCTGACTTTTACAGGAGTTACCGCACTGGATACCTTTGATATTCAGGGTGGCCACGGCACAGGAAAAACAAGGAATTTGGATGTTAACTTTTCCAGACAGGAAGAACACAGGGAATTCAGTTTCAACACAGGGAAATTTTCAAAAACACAGGGAGTTTTTAAGTTTTTTTCCCATAAATTAAGTATTTTGTAGTAAATTGCCCTTTTATTAGTTTATGTACCCCAAATTCTTTCTAGCCTCACTTCGCTCAGCATGTTTCCCCAAATTTTCATTCCTGATAATACCTTTCAACAGTTTATTACAGTTTCTTGGTTCAACCTTCAGTGTGATAAAAGGGAGGAAAAGATAGTGGTTAGGGATGGTGGATGCCAAGAAAAAAATATTTTTGTAATGAAAAAAAAACACAGGAAAAAATATGTGAAAACAGGGAAAAGACAAGGAAAACACAGGAAATGTGATAATAACTTGAGCGTGGCCACCCTGATATTGTATTTTTTATTTTACTAATCTTCGACGGTACACCTTATTTTTACAACATCGTAGTTTTAACAAATTAGGATTGCTGCTCAAGACGCGTTGTACTGTAAAGCTATTTATCCCATATATCTCACTTTCTCAACCAAGCTATCACTGTGATGGACGTAAATGACATAGAACCCGCGTACGGACAGGAATCGTACTACGCTTTCATTGATGAGGATGCGAGTGTAAACGATCCGGTGGTGACTGCCACTTGTACCGACAATGATGACAGTACATCCCTGTCGTACAGGTAAGTGTGTCTAAACAAATTGGGAAATTTTGACTTGTTGTAGAAATGATGGAAAATGTAAGCATACAAATTTATACAAAGTATGGCCCAAATCAGTGGTCCCGCAAATGGACCCTGGTCCAACAAAAAAAATTTAAAAGAAAATAAAGAAAAAAGTGTAAGAAAATCGTGTTCCTCTTCTATTAAAATTAAACTTTTCTCTTCTAATTACATTCTAGTATTGCGAGTGGGAATGCTGCGGGGAAGTTTGCTATTAATACAGGAACCGGAGCGATAACTGTCGATGCTGCACTTGATTATGAAACTACGGCTGCTTATGAGCTGGTGCTTAATTGTGCAGGTTTGTACTTCTACTTATGTCCAGAGCTAAGTAAAACAGTAACAGCTTTAGTTTTCAATCTAGATAATGAAATTAAAGTGATGATTACTGTTTAACGAAGAGGATATAAATAGCCATAGTGAGCACACGTCTGATGTCACACGAATAATAAGCGATAGTGTGTGATTTGTTACAATCTGTAAGCGCTCTCGAACGCAACCTTGAAGCTTCTGTTTTATCTGCAGATGGAGGTGGAATGACAGGAACGTCCACTCTGTATGTAACAATAAACCATGTGAACGAACACGCGCCGGTGTTCACTAGTGGAGCTGTGTACGCGTTCAGTTTTGACGAGGACACGACACCGGGCACCGCGATCAATACGGTCAGTGCACCGGACACAGACAGTGGAGGAGCGGACAACTTCGTCAGCTACGTCATTGCCTCTGGTAGATTACTTTAGTGCAATTTGATTTTTTGCAAATGTAATCTAGCAACCTGTGGATAAAATTATATTTAGCTGTTCCGGAAAGAATCCTTCAGTATGTGTATCAGACCATCAGACCCTTGATATAAAAAATGAAGACACTTGTATGTGCATGTGGTGGAGAACGGTCATGACAACAGCACTTTATAAACTTAAATGCAAGCACTTAATTGCAATAAGTGTCTTGATATGTTTCTGTAAATAAAACAAATAAAGTTTTATAGGCCCTAACAGCAGATTAGGGTCTCTCCAGGTGCGTAAGTCGACATCATAGATTTACAAGTTACGAATTTTGGTGCTTAGCAGATTGATTTTGATATTTGGCAGAAGTATATTGCAAAGAATAAAAGTGTAATATCAATTGCTTTACTTTTCCAGGTGATACGACATATTTTTCTATTGACAAAGTAACCGGTGAGATCAGTTTGATCAAAGAGGTTGACCGTGAGACTTCGGCAACATTAACCATAGACGTCAAGGCTATTGACGGCGGCACTCCTTCACGGTCTGCGGACGCAACTGTTACCTTCACGGTGGGTGACGTAAACGACGTGACGCCCGTATTTGCCAGGGATATTTACACTGCAAATGTAGATGAAGGTAATTTGTTTCCAAACTTTATAATGTAAATTGTGCAAAGATTTTAGTTGTGTTAATTCCGTTCTTTGGTGGGCAAAAGCAATTGAGAGAGAAAGTGTGGGAACGATGCAGTAGGAACGATTGAAACATAGATGCGACAGTGCACGAAATGAGGAGAAAAAAATCAATTAGTAAACAGGGCTAGCCGATCTGAAAATCAGGTCACCCAGACTTAATGTATTGATCATCATTATACTAAAAATTAGAAGGAAATTTTCTGTCACGTTGTAGATCACCTCCAAATCCAAAAGCAAATACTGACTACTGACCAAAAATACTTCTTTGTTCTCTGCTGCATAGTTAATATTTATTCCAAACCGTGTAAATTCTATTAATTTGGAATCAATAAAATTTTAGGTAGTGTTAGTAATTGTTTCCAATGCACAATATGCTCTTTTTGTTCCAAAACTTTCCCAAAGTTTTTAATAATTTTCAAGATTTTATGTGTCAGTGTTAACTTCAGATTCTATGCTCAGGATTCTAAAAATAGCATCTATGTAACTTATCCAATCACATGTCAGAAGCATTAATTATGTTAATGATGTATCAATATATTTTTGGGAAGGGCTGGAACTTTAGAGTGCACATTTGTTTTAGGGAGTAGGTGGGAACTTTTATGGATTATGTTTTGTTAGTTATAAGGTGTTTCAATCAGATGTTTTCTGTGCAAAGCACAGGTTCTATCTAGTGTGACATAAAATTTTTGGAACTTTTCAAGAAAATGTATCTGGCTCTGATATCATTTCTCTTTAAATTCTTGAAGTAACAATACATTGGAAATCATATTGTTGCATTTAAATGATCGTTATATTTCTCACTTAATACGGTTTCCATTGTACAAAATTTGTTAGTTAAATATGCACTTTACTAACACATGAAATATACCAAAATAAAAGGTGGCATTGTATATACTTACAACAGACGTATGTAGTCAGAAACCATATTTACCGTTTGTTATCCCACTTCTTGGAGCTTCGATCAAAATTACTAAAAAAATTTAAATGTACGGTGAAATTCTAACGAATATTTTGTTAAAAAATGTGCATGATCATTTAAATGTACGATAAAGTTGATCTCAATTTTTCGAAATTATATTTTTGCAAGATTTCTCGTGTGAATCTGAGAAGCATTGTAAAATTGTGGTTTGAACCGCATGATTTTTTAATTGTTGAAAATCAATGACGTTCTAGGTCTTTTTAAGTTCCATACACTAGTGAGTCTTTCATAAACTGTAAAAGTTCTCAGTAAGGGTAAGTTAGGATATTTGTTTTAAAATAGTTCTTGTAGTTTTCACGTTCGTTAGAAAGCTTATACACCTTGTATACGTAATGTGTATCTTCCAAACCGTTTATTTGGCCTTTTTAAAAATACTTTCGGACTAATAAATGTTTATATGAATATACAAATAAAACGTGTGGTTATCTTACTAAATCGTCAGAATTATAAATGTTTGAAGACAAAATCAAAAACATTACTTTGCCTTCGATGTTTACTCTGAGAGCGCAGCAATTGTTAATGGAATTTTATTGAGTTGTTGAGCAGCGCATAAATTATGTTTTTAAAGGACGAAAATATTATATTTATTTGCCTAAATAAATTTGCAAATTTGCCTAATTAGGCGGGCAAATAAAATTATAATTAGTAAAGTAACTAAAATGACTAAAAAGTTTAGTTACCACCTCAGTTTAGTCGTCCAACACACAGATAATGGAGGTTTTTCCAAATTAATTTTTGTCTATTTTGCCCAATTAGGAAATCAAAGTACAACATTAATGCCAAATTGGGCAAATTTTCCACAGACAACCAAATATTACTGCAGAATGGGTGGTTTCATTGGAGGATTTTCCAAATTGGATGTCCACCTGATTCATTTAATTTACCTTTTGTAGGTAGAAGTCATGCCCAATACCATTTTTGGTATGCCAACCATTTATGGTATGCCACTGATACCAATTTGGGTGAGTGTAGTGACCAAAATCAGTGTATTCGCTGAAAAATTCAATACCACATTTGGTATGTGTACCATTTGTGGCATAATTAATTAAATTGAAGGCAATACCATTTTGGTATGTATGCCATTTATGGCATGAATTCTGAAATCGAATCAGCAATCATACCATAAATGGTTTACATCCCAAAAATGGTATAACCTTTAAATAAGTAAGTGCAACTTAATTAGTATCAATGGAACACCATAAATGGTAAACATACCAAATATCGTATTGGGTATGGTTCCAACCTGATTAGGTGAATTAGCTGGACAAACATTCTCGAAAACCCCTAATGTATGCCATGGCTTGGTTAACATAGAAAACTTTACCTTTGGGATACAGCAACCACATTTTAACAAAAGTCAAGGTAATTAGGCTGAATACCTTTTTATTGAAGGTTAAAAATTTACTATTTCTCACGAATTGCTATAGTTGGGAGGTAAAGAAGAATATTGAAAGGAACATATTGTCAATGTTTCCATTAATAGCAATATACCCTAAATAGTTATTATTCGATTTCTTTAAAACGCGAAAGACGAAATAGTGACTAGACGTGATAAATGAACACAGATATGGTTCGTCAAAAAAAAACCCCGAAATATCTTATACCCAAAGTTACTAAGTAAGGGTTGTATTTCTAGGTGAATTCATCTCAATCCGATAGATGTATTAATCTAATCAACTTAAGTAAGGGTTGGTAAATGTACATGTACCTGAGGATGATGATGTCTTTATTGTTTATGACAGAGGCTTTTTGTAGAGTCGGGTATAAAATTTAGTTGAAAGAGAAAGTAAATCAAAAGGAGATGTGTCGCGGGAGCCTCGTATCTTCCACAACTGTAATCGTTCTTTTCAAGTTTCTACCAACACTTGTCGCATAAACAGTTCAACATTTGACCCCGAGGTCTCCCCAAGCTAAACATAAATTGCAACATTTTTTAGTTTATCTTCCAACTGGTAATGCACCTGAAGACAGGTAGCCAAAGGGGGAGCATCAGTTAAACCGTGCAAAAGAAGCATAGGATCCTCTGTAAATCAAGCTCTTTGTGTCCCCTGGCTTGGTCCGAACATCTGATTGTCATAAATCGATAGGTCATATTCACTTGTGTTTATTCCTGAGTGTTTGATTGACCCATGTCTGATGTTCCTTTAAACCGAAGGTACTTGCTCTTTTTTTTGAAAGCGTACTGTTTTGTAGGGTGTACTCACACAAACGGAGAAAGAATGAAGTGTTGTTCATCTCATGACAATGCTAGCCAATGTCATTAATGCCATATTTATGATGGTCAGTACAAAAATGATTCATGACAGAACGAGAATTTAAAATGATTTTTACACTACAATCTCCCGCTGCCAACAATTCTCCATGCACTCCCGCCTGGAAGTACAAACCCAGTAAGAGTCCCTAATCAGGACTCCGCCATTCCTGTAGGAAATCTCCAGAATCATCTAAGGTACATCTTTCTATGGATTAACTTTTTTGTACGTTAGTTCCTTTTAGTTATGATTACTGAAATAAGCGCTATTCCACGTTACACAAATTGCGTATTTGGTACCAGAATGCTTCCTACAAAAGACTTTGTACTTGATACCGTCTAATTCTTGGTAGGTCTGGTGGAAATTTCTTTTCTAAATTTTGACATTAATTTAAATTAATGGAATTAGCAGCCTTGAGCATGACTGCTATTGAAGAGAAAAAGCGCATAGTTTGGACACCATCATTTTCACACGTAAAATAACATTTAAGCCCTTTTCGGTCGTCCTCATTTGATCTCGGAGCAATTTGGTTCAAATATTTAAACAAATATATGGGGCATACAAAGGCCTAATGATAACGTACCAAAACGCCCCCCACAAAACTTTTTATAATTTGGTCCAAAAGGAAAGGAACAGTTTAGTGTTTCCCAACTCGGAATTGAGAACTGATAGGATACAGTCATGCTAAAGTGCTATCTCCGGTTATTATCGTGGTGAAGAAAGTCATTAAAATCATCGTGAAACACAATTTTGACATCTAGTATGAAAGAAGTGCGTGTTTATTCTACGGAATGTGAGTTTAACATGAATTGGAATGACGCGAGTTGACACCTTAGAACAATGTAATGGGTTGCGTTTAAATCACATCTGTTGCGACTAAACATAACTTGTTCATCATAGTTATATACATAAATAATACGTAACCGACAAACACATACACACGCACAGACGCACGTACAGTTTAAAGGCAAAAGACTGGAGATTGAGACTAAACGCCAGGATCAAACGGATCATCCCCTACTAGAGTGGAGTTCGATCTAAGGATCCACTTGCAATTAGAGTAATCGCCTGCTTGTTGTCACCTAGATTCAGGTGTTGACACATTTGCATAGCACAGGGTTGTTAATTAAGGCACGAAATTATTTTAAACTGTAGCCTCTTATCATAATGCTTTACTGCCTTACATTTTAGAATAAATGCCAAAATATTGTCAAATGTTTGTCTAAGTTTTTGTAGATCTAAGTGTCGCTTCACTTTACTTTACGCGGGCAAGTACATCTCTCATGATCTAGCTAAAGATCAATTCCCAAGAACAATGGGGATTGTCTACAAGGTCTTACCAGTCAAAATATGGTGCAATAATTGGGTAAAAGCCTTCTGTTGTAAATCTTTCTTCCTCAAGTTCTACTTTCCGGTGTCTTTTGTAAGTATACATTTATTTATTTTGTATATTCGTGATCTTTTTGCCTACGATTTAGAGAAGAAAAGTGTAATTCAAAGAGCTCCATGTGACGGTTTCGTTTTAACTTTGATTACGAAGAATACTCAGTTGAACCTTAATAATCTTATTAATTTATTCTGATTCTTTTTCGTGTCATACCGAATCCTATACAAGACACGAGTGTCCTTAAAGTGTTACATAAATGCGTCCTCGGTACAGTTGTAAGGACAAGGTAAATGCATAGAATGTAGTTTCAAGTATTGGTTAGACATTTGCATTTCTAAGAAATAAGGTCATTCATCAATTCGGCGAAATAACATTTTATTGGGGCAATTTCGTTTCAAACACTTATTTAACTTTTAATTCCCAAAATATTAAATAAATTAAAATAAATCCAGAAAAACTAATATTTTGACTTTTCTTTAATATTATTTGTTCAATACAAGTCCAATTAGGACTTACTCCTGATTTTATACAGATCTGAATGACCTATTCATTTTCTGATTTTTCTGATGCTATATTTTATGAATACTTTATGAAGTATACATTACAAAGACAATCATGTGATGAGATTCTCCAGCATTACAGCTACAGTTTCGATGCATCTATACAAGAAATCATATTGATACTGCCTTCTATTTACCCGTACCCTACTAGGAGATGCTGGCACCTGCTGTGCCTGACCTCGCTGACCTCAATGATGTATGTACAAAACAAAAATATAAAACACTGTGGTTGCATAACTAGGGTACCATGACATGACAATTGATTAGGTGTGAGGTGTGAACTGGGACATGAAACAATGCATCATGTTTTAGGGTCAACATACATAGAATTAGTTCAACAAATTGCCAGCACTGTCCAGTATCATGTTTTAGTGTCACTGCCTCAGTTCACACCTCAGATGCTATGGCCAATGTACAGGTTATGCACCAGTGGGCACCGATGTCAACACTAATCTCATCATATCCATTCAGTGAACCAATCATCAAAAATGATTCTAAATAGAAGCCGTATCAATATGACCAAGCGTGCTCGAATTTCAAAATAGAAAAAAAGTGGTTTTCCAGAAATGTTAGCCAGTTCCTAGAAAGACAACAATGAGCAACGACAAATCATGTTTCAAATCGGATGTTTCGTTTAACTTTAAAATATTACGTTTTGTGAGTAACCTGTACAGACACAACCAAAAAAATAAAACAAAAAAAGAAGAAAATTAGTCTTTTATGCAGGAATGAGAAACGCTTTGCTTTCATACCTGGTAAAATATACCAAATGTGGTGTCGTCAAATGTTCCAGGAAAAACACTTTCCATGTCCACGGCTAGTTGATCGGTATAGCCCCAAAGGTACTCGTCTACGGTGAGCGGGATGAATAAAGTATGACTACCGTTTATTATCAGATTCTCCACCTCAGTTCTGTTCGCATAATTGTAATATTCAGCCGTACCTGCTATTGTCTAAAAATAGACACAATCGAAGATTTTCTTATTTACCTACTCAGACAGGAAAATTTATGCCATTGATCGAAAACAAAATAAAATAAGTTAATGTACGATGTGGGCCATACAGGTGTGACGCTGAGGATCACAGCCCTACCGACCGGCGTGGCTGAGTGGTAGCACGCTCACTTGAAGAGTGAAAGTTTAACAGACTGTATGAATTCAAGTACCACAGCTGCCTGTCCTCCCTTGCTACTATGAGGGATATCAGGAAGGCAAGCCTGCTGTATACATGTTTATACACTGTACACCCCTACTGCTGGAAAAGGCAGGTGTAGTGCTAGACATGCTCCTTGGGACAAGCAAGAGTGAATGCAGGTGAGAGATCCAACCTGGTTTTAAAACCCATGGAGAAGGTCACACAAAGTCCAAAACAGGGGTAATCAGTGGCCCCAGAAATGGCCGAGTGATCCACATTCCGACTTCAGACCAATGGACCTCAGTCCCAAAAAACACTAACTTCTCTGCGTGTCTCAAATGTTCTAGGTTTTTTCCCTAATTCTTTCCCCTGTTAAATTAGGCAGATTAGGTAGATTGGCAGGGAATTTATTTTAGTTCAGGACTAAATGTTGCCCTCTTCAAGTTACTTTTATTGGTCATGTACTAAACCTAGTCCAAATTTCGCTGCCCAATCTGCATAATCTGCCTAAGTAGACGAAACAAATAGGAAAAAACCCATTGTCTACATATTGAATACACAGTACGGTAGATTGACACGTTTAGGCTCCTGCAATCACCAAATGGCACACGTACCAGGGAGGTAGGTTGACGTTAACGAACCAGTCCTCCTCTGGATCTCCTACCGACTTGTTCCTCTCAAACATGTACAAGTTCCTCGCTCTGTATCTGATGCTAAAACCTCCGTCCACGGAAAATACGTTTTCTTTACTCTTTTTAACTCTGCAAAACGAGACACAGGCACAGGCTAATCCAAAGACAAATTGACAGTTGACAATCGATATTTTTTAATTGGAGTTTTTGGAAAACTCCATGTGGAATCGGTTTTTTTTCTAAAATATGATGAAAAGGTACATGTTTCTGTTACCTTTTATCAAATTTTGATAATATCAAAAAATCGATTGCACATGGGATTTACAAATTAGTCTAATTAGTAAAGCACATTTGTGCAAAAAAAACCTCAAGTGGCTTTCTTACACATGTCTTGTGGACAAGTGTTTAAACTGAATAAAATAAGCCGATCTGGATCTACGTTTTTGAAGATTCTAGTACTAAATTAAAAACAATTACCCTAAATTTTGGTTTACATGTTTCTCAAAGTTAACGTAAAATATACAGAGTCTGAAGTTTAACTTGGATAACGTACGCTTCGTTGCTCAAAGCTACTTGTCAGTGCTTCTACTGAACCGTTCGTATCCTGCTGTACCGCCCTCGAGGACCACCGACCGTAACAGAATGAACACAAAAACAATGTGAGAGTTCTAACTTAGGGTTATATTACACTAGGCGACTTTCGTCCCGATAAAACAGAAGGATTTATAGGTAAAAGCTGTGTAATCACCGCCGATAATCGGCTTAAAATCGCCTAATGTAACATAAGCCTTAGCAGCCGGGACGTTATTCAATAGCAGCGCATTTTCATAACCTTTAAGGCTAATGTTACATTAAGCGATTTTCTTGCCAATTATTGGAATAATTTTTATGTAAATACTATGCAATCGCTGCCGATAATCGTCTTGAAATCACCTAGTGTAACATTAGCCTAACGCCTGTGCAGTTACATTTTACGCTACTTGTTTAACCTCATTCATTGGATTTAATGGTTTATTTTAATGGTTTATCACAATTCGTCATTTTGTTTGTCTACTTCAAAGGATTTAAGATTTTTTTCTTTTGAAAACTGATGGCAAAGGATCTTACTTTTAGATTTACAGCACTGAAAGGGAAGTAATTTGATTTGCTCTGAATAAAAAATCTTATCACTGATTAACCTGCTAATCTGTTTTATAAAAAATGCGGTATTATTTCGGAACTAACATAGTTCCTACTTCTAAATATACACGTACAGGTCAACTATTTCAAACGTAATGGAGTGCCATAAAATCTATTTTCATCGCATTTCCAATTACATAGGGAAATTTTTCAATCGTTTCGGAACAAGTAGGAGACTGCTATTTTTTGCTAAAAGTACAGCTTAAAATTTTGATGGCCAAATCTTTAATTACCATTTCTTAATTGAATATGTCTTTGTGTCTGTTCAATTTACTTTGTGGTTATCAATCCGAGTCCGTTCTGTGGAAGCCTAGTTGCTGTGGCACAGTTAGTGTAGGGGCCATGATCTTAGCAACGATGATGTATGAATATTAATGAGTTTCATCAAAGCGGAATCCCCAAGATCCAACTATATATGCTACTGGAGCTAGTTTTACCACGGCGTGCTAGCATCAAACTTGAAATCTCTTTAGCTGTCTAAGTTATAGTTGTAACTAAGCTAATGTACTGTTTAGTGATGTATATTATATTATATCAATAAATTTATCATGCAT
>JBCAUI010257523.1:0-16088 GCA_038406195.1 Haplosyllis anthogorgicola
TTAAATATAATTACCTGAGGCAACTAGAACATAGATGTTGACCCTTCAGTTTCTAAATTCCTTCTGAAGGTGCAGCCCATGCATGCTCTGTTTTATATGATTTACATGATGATGTCATGCCCGTGCTGCATGTATGACATCATTTCCAGGCACCACTAGTTGGTGCCATGTGGTGGGAAGCAATAACTAAACTAGATCATAGCTAATAACACATATTTATTAAAATATCACATTCTCCCCTCCTCATATTGCATTGATTTTGGTGACGTTCATGTTTATCATGAGGCAAATGGTCGCGGGAATAAATATCAAACACATCTTTATAAAATTCAAATTCAAATGATATAAAATTTAATACTTTGATTAGACATATACATATACACATATCTGTTTGATAAACAACATGTCTTACTTTACTGTTTACTTAAGCATTTAATTTATTCAATTCTACCTATTTCAAACTAATTTATTACAGTTATTTATTCTTGGATGGCCAGTCATCCATAAAGGACACTTCACTTGACAAAATAGACACCATTTTAGGCTGACTGGCCAACTTTCACAACATTTACATGATGATGATCTGGATGATGGATATGATGATGATACTGATGAAATGTTTGATGTTATAAAAGTTTATGCATGCTCCCTATGGATACTTTGAGCCATTTGGATATCTTTAGGCATAATGGTGACATGCTTCATGTGAATTGCACACAAATTGACTTCCTCAAACAATTTTACCAAGTAAGCCTTGGCTGCTTCCTTTAAGGCCAGCAAGGCATTGTTCTGGAAGAGTAGATCTGTTTTGGAGTCCTGTGAAATCTCCCAGACTGTGTGGATGAAGGGTGCCTTCCGGATCAGGCGCTCTGTGGACTTCTGGTATTTCCTGATCTCACATAGGGCCACAGTGCCAAGCCTGTACCTGTGGGGTCTCTTTATTCCCCCAGTCTTCCTGGGAGCTTGTGCCTTTCTGGCTGTCTTGTCTGCATCTACTCAGGGCATTTTCTTTGCCATCTGTTTGGTGCATGTCATCTCTATAAAATAATTTGCTAGATCATGAAGCAGCTCTTCATATATAGCCCACTAAACACCTTTCAGACTCCCTATTTACCAGTTCCTCTTCACCATGTAGTTCAATTAGTCTTTGCTTAAATGCATCTCCCACCAATTCCACCAGTTTAGCTACTACCCATCCCTTGCCCTTCTTCTTATCAATGCTAATTTTCAATACATTTGGTTTTATGGGACCCTGAGCCTTTTTCTTGGACTCAGCTGCTTTATCTAAGAGTTTCAATACTCTTCCTTATGTTTGGCCCAATCCCCTGGTGGTTTTTTCCTGTTCCCCTCGTGGGAGACAGCGATGCCACTCTCACTTGTCGCACTGTCCCATCCTTGTTCAGGACACACAGCAATTGGCCTTTTGATCCTGCACTCTGCCGCATGGGGACAGGGTGTGTTACCAATCTGGGTCCATCTACTGCCCTTTCTGCTGATGCTGACCTCATCTGTGGCTCTTTTCTCACAATGACCTTTCTTGGCTCTGAGCAATTGGGACTTTCTGTCTCATCATTCTACAATTTATTATGATTTTTTGATTTTATTTTTGAAATTTCTGATAAGTTTCTGGCCAAAATAAACCCAAAATGTTGTTATTCAAATCAAATCAGTCAAAATCAAGCTTAATTAAATCAATCACCCACAAAAGAAATCAAGCCAAGCACAAATCAACCAAAATAAACAAATTGAGACAGTCCCCTTGTTAGTACAGCCTTTGAACTGCCTCCTACCCCCCCCCCCCCAACTGGCCTAGTTCCACTGGCAGCTGGCAGGCAGTGGACGGCGGGAAAAATGGACATCACCCGAGAGCAGGAACTTATCTTGGCTCATGAATGCATGGAGCATCAGGAGGCACTCCGGCAGGCAGTGAGTATTTGTGTAATGTAATTGATTCTCTGACATTCACTGCTTCTCCTGACATAGCTTTTGTCTGGTTCTAATCGCTCAATTTTGATTGTAGGGGCTCAACATCAAGACACCCCACCTGCCAGCAGTGGAGAACCTTGTTGAGCATGAGCTCAACATGGACAACCACCCACAGCTCCAGGTAATGATCTCTACACCTTATTTTATTTTTATTTGTTGGATTTACCACCAATACTTACTCAGTTTAGCTGTAATTGAGCAAAATCAACCTCTCACAACACTTCATGATTTTGCTTGAGCAGCTGCTGTGCCTGGTCCCCGTGCAGTAAATTTGGTGGAAAATGGGTGCCCAGTTGGTCGGTTGGCCTTTTAGCTACTCTAACTCACTTGGACTTGCAACTACTTTGGCTGACTGGATCATCTGTCACCTGTAATCAATCTAATTGTGCTAATTATCACTCACTTAGCTTTGTTATGTTCTTTTGTGAATAATTTCATAATTTATTCTCATTTTAGGCACTACGTCAGTGGCACCTGGAGACTGTGGGGATTGTGTCTGATCAACAGGTTGTAGGAAAACCTGAGAAGGACCCACCCCAGGGTCCTGGCTCTCACTCCACCTGAGCAAAGGACTTGCCCAATCTGCTAATCAAGAGCTTCAACCAGCATGTTCTTGAAATAAACAACATAGTGCACAAGATGGGGTGGGAGACTCCCATGTCGGAGTCCTAAGCCCACCCCATCATAACTGAGGTAACTATCAATGCTGTTGCTATTTGTGCCAATTTCTCTCATTACATTATTTTCCATCCATCTTTACATTGTAACTCAAAATCTTTCTCTTTTTCTATACTTTCAGGGCCTCAGAAAGCTGAGGGTGGCCCATTACATCAGGGCCACTGGCTTGCTCCTTGCCACTGATGCCATCCAGCAACTGGAGCTGGCAGTGGCAGAGAGCAATGCTGTGAATTGCTTAGACATTTTAAGCACTGGCTTTAAGAACTTTACTCATCCTCAGGCAGCCGATAAAGATCCCCTGGCTGACCCTTAGTTTCACATCTGCCCCTCCCCTGCTGCCACTGCTGGCCATTCCTATTTAAGGCATGCTGATGTGGGGCCAGACACGACCATGCTGTGACCACCTCACCAGCCTCCCATTGCTACAGTGTCTCACCTGCCCCCTGAATATGATGATGAGGAAGAAGACAATGATGAAGATGAGGAGTATGAGTCAGAGGGGAGCATGGAGCTGATAGTGCTGGATAACAAGGATGATGTTAAGCCAGCCACAGCTGCAATACCATCTGCAGCTGCCAGACCAGTGAAGTGTCATCGTGTCACCCCTGCATACCTGGGCCCATTGTCCCAGGCTGCCACACCAGTGATCACTGCCATGGTCACCCCATCAGTGTTGGTACCAGCCCAGCTCAATCATGTCTGTTGGTGCCTCCCTGAAGATCCTGGTACCCCAGAATGGACCACCTGCTGCTTCCAGAACTGGGGCTCCCAGCACACCTCTATCTGGAGAGGTGGAACTTGGCAGGGGGCCACAAAAGGTACCACTGCCATCACCCAGGGTGTGATGTGCCCAATTTGCAACTGGCCATATCAGGATGCCTCCAGGCTCTGGGAGCATGGCCATGATCATTATAATACACTGTTTGAGACCCCTCCCCACCACACCGCTATATGGAGTCTGGAGAGTTTTTTCATGTCTAAACTCACTTATTCCAAATTTAAGCATCCTGGTATGGTCCTCTAAATTCATACAAAGACATTCTGGCTTATTTTCACTCTCTATCACTTTAACTGTAACTTTAACTGCTGTCAAAATTCCAAATTACATGCTCTATTCATTGTTAACCCCAGCCCTCTCCAAGTTCTTTGCCAATGAGCTAGCCAATGAGTTCAGTCCTTAATTTGCCAATGCACTACATTGAGACTTGCATATCTTTTAACATAGGAACTTGCATATCTTGCTCATAGAGTCTTGCATATCTTCATCATAGAGCCTTGTGTATCAATTAAACCAGGCACATATCATAGAGGATACAATTGTCTTAAAAGCTCAGCATCCGTGAAGTGGGAAGAGTCTTTGCCCATGATGCCTTCATTCAGCCAGTCGTACAGTCATCCCCTCATTGATCTAAATTCAGCTCACTTTTCACCTGTTTGGCTGAGTGGATGGCTGTACAGCTGTCTTCCCCATAACTTTGTTATGGCAGCTATATATACATACATTTGCACTAATTGCTATTTAAAATCATTTCAACTATGAACCGTATTTTCTTGTCATAGTTATCATTTCATCCACCATTTTCCTATCAAATAAAATATAAATATGTGTACTCACTGTCTCAACAGTGATAAATATCAAAGAAGGAATAAACACTTGCATCCAACAACTATCTAAAATGTAGAAAATCACAAAAAAACAACAAGACAAGAAATGTGATTTGTATATCCAGATTTTGAAAAATTTGAACATAGACTTTCAAATTAGGTGTTCCCACACATATATCCACTCCCCCCAAAATTTTCCACAAAATTCTGGTATCTTCACAGCATACTGTACTGTATACTGGTAAAACATCCATATAGATTTTTATAATCTATTGATACAGTTTGATAACTATATCTTAGGTTTTGAACATGTTGTCTGACATTGCTACTTGAAGTAGGAGTGGAGGTATCCATAACTGGATTGGAAAACCTCCTTGCTTTGTTCCATTACGAAACTGACACCTTCAGCAACTAACGATTTAGCTACTGCACCCTGAATTGGTTCAGTTTCTGTCTTAGGTGGCCATTTTTCAGAAGGATCAGTATTAAGTGGCAACACCAGATTCTGATGGACCACTTTACATTCATCCAATCCTCCCTTGACCTTGATTTTTATGATGGGTACATTTTCCCATGTTTTAATCACTTCATAGATGGCCCTATCCCATCTGTCACTTATTTTGTGCTTGCCTGAGAATGCAGTTCTTTTCAGCATAACTTTGTCACCCTCCTGTAGCTTTTGGCAATGCACTTTACAGTCATAGTAACTTTTGTTCCTTAACTGCTCCTTTTTGACAGTCTCATTGGCCATTTTATAAGCCCAGTCTAGTCTCCGTCTGAGGTCTTGTATGTATTTGCTGCTTGTTGATGCTTTCAAGTCAGCCAGGCATGTACCAAAAATCAGATCAATGGGCAGACTGGGCTTTCTGCCAAACATTTGGTAATATTGGCTAAAGTCAGTAACTCCTTTTTGTGCAGTTGTAAGCATGTACCAGTGTGGGAACTTGTTCCCTCCATGTACTTTTGGGCTTTTCAGGCAATGTACCCAGCATGTTGATCAGTATGTGGTTGAATCATTCACACTGACCATTTATCTGCAGGTGGTGAGCTGAGGTACATACTTTCTTAACCTGAGCCAGCTCACACAACTCCTTAATTAAGTCACTCTCAAAGTTTTGTCCTTGATCTGTTATTAATTTTTCTGGCAAGCCATAGTGTACTATGAATTTGTCCCAAGAATTTTGAGCTGTGCATTTAGCAGTTTGTGAGCTGGTAACAACCACCTGACTCTACCTTGTAAAGTGATCAGTTATGACAAGGATATTTATGTTCTTCCCCCCTTCTGTTTCCTCAATGGTTAGATAGTCCATGTGGACTAGTTGCAAAAGGTATGTAGCCTTGATGGGCTCCATTGGAGCTTTCTCAGACTGCGCTTTAAAACAGAGGCACTGTTTACAAGATCTTATGTGATTTTGAGCCTCCTGGGTCATGTTAGGCCAGTAAAAATGATCTCACAACAGATCAAGCATTCTGTCCTGACCCAAATGGTCTAGATCATTATGGCAGGTGAGAAGTGCAGTTTGTCTGTATTCACTGGGGAGTACAAGCTGCATGGTGTTGCTGTCAGATCGGTTGCTTTTCACCTTCTGGTACAAAACACCCCTCAGCAGACATAATGAACTGCTACATCTCATTCACATCAGTCTTTTTAAGCTTTGATTTGTGTAGCATTTTCTTTTTTATTAGAGTCACTAGGGTTCTAATGGTTTCATCTTTGTCCTGTGCCTGAACCCAGTCTTTGTCGGTCATTTGTTTTACACTTCCATCTGGCCAACCAGTCAGCCTGTCGACCTTAACTGGCTCTTTACTCATGCCATTGGACATGTTTCCAGCTGAATTGGCTGACCACTGGCTGCCACCTGAGTTATCACTTTTGACACTACTATGGATGGTTCTTGAGCAAACAGATCTACAGTTTGCAAGCTACATGAGATAGCTTTCACCTTGGTGAGGTCTCCAGCAATGGCACCCACTACCACTGCTTTTAGCTTCTCAGCTGCCAAGCACTGGTCATCACTCTCAATTTTCAACAAAGCATCTGTGTCAGTATTGGTTTTACCAGTTTTATAGTGCAAGTTGAAGTTGTAATTTGCAAGACTAGCAATCCACTGATGTCCCATTGCATCCAAGTTGGCTGTTGTCAGTACGTACGCAAGTGAGTTGTTGTCAGTAAATATGTTGAAGGTATTTCCGTAAAATACTCGTGAAATTGTTTGATGACTGCCCACTTTACGCCAAGGAATTCTAATTTGTGGACTGGATACTTTGTTTCTGATTTTGAGAGGGATCTGCTGGCAAAGCTGATTACTTTATCTTGTCTGTCTTGCTCTTGGTACAAGACAGCTCCCAAGCCAAGAATGCTCGCATCAGTATGAAGCCTGAATGGCTTTGAAAAATCTGCATAGCCTAAAATGGGTGCACTAGTGCACAATTCTTTAAGCTTGTCAAATGAATTTTGGCAATCCTGATCCCAGGATATCTTGCTAGTTTTTCAAGCTGCATTCTTACCTGAGATTTGTCTATACATGGGCTTGGCCACCTGTGTGCACTTGTGTATGAACCTCCAATAGTAATTAGTGAAACCAAGGAAGCTGTGGAGCTGTGTCACTGTAGTTGGACATGGCCAATTCTTGATAGCTTCTGTTTTCTTGGGGTCTGTTTCAATCTCTTTTTCTGAAACTACATGACCTAAATATGTCAAACATTTCTTGAAGAATTCACATTTGGAGGGCTTTAATTTGAGTCCTGCTTTCTTGATCTTCTCAACAGCTCTTAACTGCACTAGATGTTCTTGTGGAGTTTTTGAGAACACTATAATGTTGTCTAGATAAATGATGCAGTACTAGAGGTACAGGTTGCCCTGACAACTCTGCGTCAATCTCTGGAATGTGGCTGGCACATTAGTCAAACCAAATGGCATCGGGTCGCACTCATAAAATCCAAGTGGGCCAAGAGTAAGGGCAGTAAAGGCAACATAAACCAGATTGCTCTATTCAAGCAATCTAGGGTCTCATCGATTCTGGGGAGACTGTATGCATCTCTTATGGTATGAGCATTAAGTCTGTGCAGATCCTGAGCTTGCCATCCTTTTTCCTAACAAGCACCATGGCACTGGCCCATGGGCTATTGGAAGGTCAGATGGCTCCCACATCCAGCATTTCCTGGATGTGTTCTTTGACTTTGTTGTACAGACTGGGTGGAATATGTCTATACTGCTCTTTGAACAGTGTCGGGTCTGTTAGTTTAATTTTGTGTTTGACTAAACTGGTTTTTCCTAAGTCAAAATCATTATGTGAGAATATGCATGCAAACTCTTGACTGAGGTTGCGTGCATCTCTTTGGTTGGCCAGCACCCAGTCGGCCATCCCAGACAGATCTACTTTTGACAGAATCAACTCTGGGTCTACCTTAGGTTCTCTAGATTTATTCTCAATAGCTTACGCACTTTTTAATAAGGCTATTTCATCCTCATCATCACTAATGTCAGCATCTGGTTCTACAACCTTTGGGCTAACAATGTTGGAACCTTGTTTACAGCTGCAATGGTTCCCAATTCTATTCTCGGTCTCAAGACTAATTCCTGAATTGATGTGTTGTACACAGCCACTTCCACCTTGGTTACACCTGGTCTCAATTCACAAGTATTTCCAGGTATGAAAGCCTTACTTTTGCCTGTAGGCTCCACAATGCAGTGCACTCTCTTGGAGTGGTGCATTACTTTAGTCAACCCCTTAATTATAACAGTTTCCAACAGAGGTACCACAATCTTCTTGGTATTGATTACATTTCCCTTTACCAATGCTACATCCCACAGGTAAATAAGTTACGGTGTCAGCGGCATCACCGATGCAGGACTGGGTGATCCCAGTACATACAGCTTCCTCTGTGTGGGTACGTCTCACATCCTCAACTGCATGCAGCCATGCCTCCACCATCACAGTACCCTTTTCTTGCACATGTCCTGAAAATTTAGACAATACAGGAGGTTTCTGTAATAAACAACCTTGAGCTGGAACTGCCCCTGGCTCAGCTGGGCCATCCACAGCTGCTCTTGGTCTTCTAAATTGGTATTCATCTGTGGATGGTGTTGATGGGGTTCATGTGGATGGCATTTGGAGCCCATTTCCCATTGAATGGGGTCTGGGTGTCAGCATATGAAAGGTTTCATTCCCTCCCACAGTGACAGAGTCTCTGCTGGTGTGACTTCGCATGCAAAGGATCACATCCTGAACCTTGTTTGGGCATACCTTGTCACAAGTAATCTCTGCAGGCACCCCAAGCCAGTCAGTGATACTTTCTATAGTGGCTCCAACTTTGGTGGCAGTTTGATTTGCCCCATAACATAATAGGAACTAAGTCTCATTTAGGTGTGTATGCTCTGTGGCTGTATGTGTGTACTTGCAGTAACTTAGCACACCTTGTACCACATCTTTATGATGGAAGGTTTCTGGGATCAATCCTCTGCCCTCCATCATTACTCTCATCATGAGAGCAGTCAATTCTTTGATTCTGATCGACATCGTGCAATTCCTAATTCATTAACATACCCTTTAGCGGTATTTTAGGTTATTGATTCTCACTTTAATTCAATTTGGACAATTTGAAATACCCTTTGTTGATTCAAATTGCCTCAGTGAACAATTCATACCCTACTTTATTCAATTACACTATTTTAAACTACTTCAGTTGATTTTACTATGCTTCTAGTTACCAATATTCATCTACCCTCAGTGGCTTTTTAAAATTTAATCTACCTCTCTGCAGATATACTATGACTGTCTACTCACATGTCAGTAAAAACAGTGATCCTGTAGCATTGCAGTCATCTAACAGGTGGCTGGCCAGCCAAAATGTTGAAAGTTCACTGGTAATAATCCACCTGTGAATATCCCTGAACCACACAGGGCAGGGTTTCTCTCACAGTTATTGTTTATAAGTTCAAACTTTGTTCTTCCTCATGGTCAGCTGGTTGGCCTCACACCAGTCTTCTCATGACTCATCTACCATGGTTCCCAGACAGCTGGATGGCTTCAGATGACCAAGTCATGTGACTACATTCCTTGGTAAACAAACAGCGAAACTTACTTCAGGACAGCTTCTGGACCATCAAATTGATGCTCTGATGAGAAGGAAGAGAGAAGGGAAGATTTCTGAGCAATTTGAGCTGACATTGGTGATTACTCTTTGTTCAGTGGTCCCTCATTGGGTGCCAAAATGTCAGACATCATCCAGCGGCGTTATAGTGCATCTATATTTTGTGACAAATGTTTATCAGTGTTGCAATGCACTGATCAAAGAGGACTAGCAAGACAGTGATTTGTAGATGTGAATGCTGGTATTTATTGATAATAGCTCAACTTGAGGTGGTAGCAGTAATAAACGTCTAGGAGAAAAACCCTATAATGTGAAGTTTACAATATTAAAGTAGACAGTCAAGCTGCAGAGTCATGAAATTGATATAAAATAGATATTGCCACCATTTATAACTATTAAATATGTTTTGCTTTACTTGTATCTGATTTATTTGTCTATTTATTGATACTAACAAATTTAAATGTAATTACCTGAGGCAACTAGAACATAGATGTTGACCCTTCAGTTTCTAAATTCCTTCTGAAGGTGCTGCTCATGTGCGCTCTGTTTTATACGATTTACATGATGTCACACATGTTGTATGTACGACATAATTTCCAGGCACCACTAGTTGGTGCCATGTGGTGGGAAGCAATAACTAAACTAGATCGTCACTTTAATACTTTATATTTATTAAAATATCACATTCTCCCCTCCCAGAATTGCACTATGTCCTCATATTGTATTGGTTTTAGTGATGTTTGCGTTTCTTCACTAGGCGAATGGTTCTGCGAGAATAAATAACAAACACATCCTGTAATTTCAAACAACAACAAATATAAAATGAGAGCCATTATGTCAAAAGTAACATCGTGGGTCTGTTGAATGACATAACTTTTGAATGAATATATATGATGCCACAATGTTTCCAAAGAAACAACGTCATGGCAACAGGACTATTTCTTGGTACTACTTCTTGGTGTAGGAAGGTGGAAAGTGTGATGAGCCTTGTTTTCAGATGGTCAGTTTTTTAGGCTGACGACCACATACTCTGTCATTCGACAGACAATCATATGATGAACTTAAAAGTCGAGTGTTTTGGTTAAGTTCAAACGTAGGCTAGGTTGCATAAATACATGATACTACGCGGAACATAAACAGCTTACACAATACATAACACTGTAGTGAAAGTGCAAGAACCCGAGGATATAGAGTCATTAACCTCCGTGGACTTAATGTAGATCTAGTCTGCTGTCAGAAAGGTTGAATATTACGTTAAAGCGTTTTTCCTACATGATATATCAGTAATTGCATCATTTTAGCGGGACAATTTCGTTACGACGTATATTGAAGTTGTTGTCCATTGAACTGTTTACTGAAGCTGTGTTGATCCACGGGCAGGGTCACATGTTTTATCATGAGATAGTTAATTATCCTTGTCACGTTCTCCTCTAAAAGAATAAATCTATGTGACTTTCAACATGTGTACAAACTTCCTACGACATGCAGTTAACATATGTTTACAGAGGAAATTCTAAGTGCGAAACAAACAACAGTAAATTGAACAACATCTCATTGAAAGGTTAATAGACGAACATTATTGGTTTGCACCCACATAGAGATCTATTTGGTACTGATTATCATTCTCTCGGCTTGGCATTATTTACACCACATAGTTTATTTGGCCTCCCCATGCATATTTGGCATTTCTTAAATCCCCCACTTCTGTCCGAAAAAGGAATATATGCAATATATCATACATGCGTATGCGATCAGTTGTGGTTTTCCAAGAATGCCGGGGATGTGCGTTTTCTCTCTTGGAACCTTTGCTGATGGCGGGAATTCTATTGTGATATCACATTTGGGAATATTAAGTAAATCGGGAAATTAGGAAGTTCAGAGAAATCAAGTGGTAGAATCAGTCAGGTGAGACAGCTTAGCAAGAAAGCACTAGTCTTACACAAAGGCGGCTAGATCTCGTGTAAAGCTGCTGTGGCTGGCCAGTAGTTCCTGGAAGGTCGAAAATTGGCTCCTAGTCAAAATCAGGACGGCTTTTTGTCTTGATTGCGTACTCTACTTACGTACTGAAAACGCAAAATTAACCATTTGAAACCATAGTCCTAGAAGCATATCTAAGGACAGAAAAAAGTGACATTTTGCCTGAATTGCTTTTGTTCCCTGAACAGCTAGGAGTCATTCAAGGACATTATGTAACATGGTTTTGCCTAGGATCCTTAGCTAACCTTGGTTAAGTTAGGCATCGGTGATTAAATAAGGCCTCGTTGAAAGAGTTGTCCTGGGATGCCAGGTTATCTGGTGGTTTGCCTTGTAAACGGTTGGTCTTGGTCGAATTATTGAACGCAATATCTAGGCAAATTGGTTAGGATGGCCTTAAATTCTTTGTGATTGCGGCTTAGGCCTGGATCCTTTGTTACTCACATCCAGGGGAATCCCCAGGAATTCCCTTACTGTGCTGGGGAACACCCTGAATCGGCCTTGCGATCACGCATAAAATGTTATAACGCTGTGATTCATTGTGATGATCAATACCAAGATGACTTCATTTTGTTCCATGATGATACAAGAAAATTTGTGGCGCGACTCTTCATTGAAACTTGAGGAAAATACCAGTACGAATGATGCCAGGAAATGCTCCAGAAAATCAATACGTCTGTGAATCAGAGTCGCATGATCACGAACACCTTATTATAAATATTGACCACACCCCTTCCGATCATACTATAGCATAGCCTGATACTAAGAGGAATAATTTATCGTAATGAGGAGGCTGCAGCTGCTGAACTTGTTTACTTTTGAAGAACATTGAAATTTATTAGCAGAATCTTCCTGTAAATATTGTGTTAGCTCTGCCGTAAGATGTGAAATGTGAAGGTCATCATTGTTTTCCTCCCGTCTGTTTTTGTTTGTTGCCCAGTTTTCGGAGATACAGGTAAATATTAATCGTGCAGTGGTCATAGATATTTGTTACCGTATGCATTGCTGTTTACTACATTACTTCCGCGCTGAACGGAGAAAAACACCATTTCAAAGATTAACACTGTAGGTGTCTTGTCACGTTATTAGGAAACAACCGTTTACACTGTAAGATGTTTTTTTACAAAAATAACAGAAAAAGAACGTTTTTACGGGGCTGTAGCCTAACTCAAGTTCGGAGAACCTCTTGCAGCTCTGACGTTACAGAAACCGTTCAGTAGCGTGGATAGGAGGTAGATATGAATGTTTCCTGGAAATGCCCACTTGCTTCATCAGAAGCTGTTTGAAGCTACCATAAAGTGGGAAATCGTTACATAATTCAACCAAAAACAGATTCAGTGAGATAGATGTTTCCCTTCCTTGAACGTAATCATGTGAAGAGTTCATAAACAAATAACTTTATACATTACTTCCCGGTTATGTGGAAGAAACCCATTTTACCCGTTGAAAGGTCTCTTGGTGCACCTACGGTACCTTTAATAGTCCTTTTGTGTAGAGATTAAATCGATGCTGTGCTTCCCAACACCAATTGATTGTGTTGCTTAGAAACAGAATTGTAGTTCCTGGAAGGGATTTTCATGATACAGATTTGCGGATATGTGGACTTTACAGTACCACAAGGAAAACCCTTCTTTGTTGGCGTTAGTCTCGTGGGTTTACTTGATTTGTGAATGAGTTTTCTGAACTGGGTCACCTCCACTCTGAAAGTCATCGAGTACAACATCATATACATAATATTCTTAGTTCATGCACTGAAGATACATTTCTCAGAATAAGTTTTAACAACCCAATAGTCTCGTGCAGTATCTTATTCCTCCCAATGCTCTTTCACCATAAATTGTTCTTTCTAATATTTTAATGAAGATAAATTGTGTTCTATCTTACACGGGTACTTTTATGTAGAATGAGGTTCATGTGATTGTTTTGAAAATATAGATGTACAAGCCTTTGTTTTGAAAATATACATGTACAAGCCTTTAATGAATTTTATCTTTTTTTCAGGTCGATGATAGTGACAAATTATGTAAGTTATTGAGCCAGCCCAGCAGACCTCCGCTCAATGACAATGATCTGCAGTCGTGTCGCTTACCATCCCCCAGTTCAACCGACTTCAACTGCGTACTGATAGAGGTAAATTCTATTATTCACACTAATAGCTTCATTTTCTTTGCCCAGAGGTAAATTCTATTATTCACACTAATAGCTTCATTTTCTTTGCCCATTCTTATTTAATAACTTTTATTCTTTGTCAAAGTCCTGTTGGCAGTTTATAGAAATGTCGATGAACCATAAACTAAGTAGAAGTGGTTTAGAATTGAAGACCTGAGGATTACATTAGATAAGATTATTGCAAAACCAAGTAAAAATACATGTACATGTGTAAATATTTTAAAATGATGTACAACTATTTAATGCGTATTTTCTTCTTTCAGTATCCAACCACACAATGCAGTGCAACGGAAGAAGATGTAATGGAATACTGTAAACTAACCTCTGACATGTCCCCTTCACCTATTGTAAATTTATCCGTATGAGGGTACTGTACCATAGCTTGCGTAGGTAAGTACTCGTTCTTTTCATTTATAAAATGTATTTTGATGAATAAAAAGGGAACCATTGCATCATATAAGTGACAATAGCCAACATGATCTCTTACATAAATGAACATCTGTGCCAAAAAAGCCCCCAGGAAACCAAATGACTGACATTTTTATTAATGTCCAGAAGTAATGAAGTGGTAATGTGATGTCCATGCTTTCTGGCCCATTGTTTAAACAGTTTTGTTATATTGTACAAGGTACATAACTGAGGTCGTGGAATTTGAACTATAAATCGCATCTACATAGATAAAAGAGTTACAATAGTTGCACTTAAGTTCAGATGGGACATTACATTATTATGGTTGTGACTGATGCAATGAATTGCCAATGATCCTTTTGCGTCAAATCATGTGCCACATACGTACACGATTAGCGGGGTGTTGAGTAAATCATAGATAAAATATTCTACGTAATTGTCCTACCTAAATCAATAATTAACAGCTGGCCAATAAATTCTGGGATGATTAGTTTGCTCGTTTGAATTGATGCAGTTTGATTAAAATAGCTGTGTATTGGAATGTTCAGTATTAACGTCGTGTAACATATGGCATTTTATTTATACTTTTTTTATTTGTAATTATTTCAGATATATTATGCAGAACTAAACCATAGCTACAAGGGATGCCTAATGAAGGGTATAGACTTACCATAGAGGGCCTGCCATCTTGCTAAGGGGTCATGCGCATTAATGAAGGCCAATGGAAGTTAAATTCTTTAACACTTACCGAGCAAACCTGCAAGAAACATGGCTTTCCTCTGCAGGTTGTCAATGCCATACACGACTCCGGGAGAGCCCCACACGAGGTTACCTTAACATGGGAATCAGTTTAGGAACTGGTGTGAAGATTTCTTGTGATAAACTGAAGTAAGGAGGACCATTTGTGATATGCACGAACTGTCGAAAATAATTCAATAGGATAAATACATTGGTGGATTATTTGGACATAATAGTGCTCACTGGAAGCAGTTAGTTTCTAACTGTCGAATCGATACAATCTGTGTACCATGGTCTGATGGTTAATAGGATTATTTATTGTATTAATTTATTGTTGTGTTTAGTACACCATTAACATAAGACAGTATTAACTCATGTTCAATTATTTAATGTTAACTTAATAACGAAAATGAAAGAGCCAGTCATTTGTATTCGATGTTGAAATTGAATTACTAATTTCACAAGTGAAATGTTCTTGTAATGCAAGATTGGAAAAATCCAAGTACAGTTATTTATAGATAGTTTATATCTTCATTACATCCAAGTGAATGGTATGTAAAATTTTGCAGAACTGGATTTATATTGCAAGTAGAAAGTCCATATATGATAATTTTGTGATAATGAATACGGTCTCGGGGTTTGCGTAATTGATGTACTGCATATGGTTACTTAGAAGGACTGGTACAAAGAAAATATGCCACACCTGTATTTGAAAGCTTGAAAGTGTTCGTTCTAATGATTATTTGAAAATGCAGCAATTGATTTCATTTTGTTTAGGAGGCAGAGAAGAAATCACTATGCACCCTACGATGAAATTAAATAAATTGCAGTAAATTCATAAGTCGATTTCCTAATTAAGGACTTTGGCTCAAGTCAACAAAAATTATGTTTATGGCTTGCGCTTAAAACATTTGTGATACAATTATTAGCTTCCTTAGATACTAGAGTATTTAATTTGACAAATGATATCCAGTATCAGAAACTGTCTTAACGTTTATGTGTAATCAGTT
Source organism: Haplosyllis anthogorgicola (assembly GCA_038406195.1). Lineage (NCBI taxonomy): Eukaryota > Metazoa > Annelida > Polychaeta > Phyllodocida > Syllidae > Haplosyllis > Haplosyllis anthogorgicola. Next base: position 15,663 of record JBCAUI010257523.1, read on the forward strand.
TCATATGTAACACTGTTGCCAAGGAGTATATGTATATGAAGACTTTATAAAATGCGAAAAATAAAAACATTTAAATATAGATGGTACTTGTTTATTTTATGGTAAGTGAGCTTTGTCATAACTAATTTGGTAGAAAATCGGACCAGATTACTGAGTAAATTGGCCTCAAATTCAAACAACAAACGAAATGCCAGCATAATGCTGGAATTTCAAAAATATTTATATGTACATATTTCGCAATTCTTCCTTTTTAAAAGAATTTTTTAAAGATTAAAAACTTCGGTTGTATACTCGTACCCGCTTATATCGATATTTTTGGCGCGGAAAAAAATATCGATATAAGTGGGATATCGATATAAGCGGGGAAAATTGGTCAAAATATCGATATATGCTGTCAGCCTAAACTTGGCTTTTAAATAGGACATT
>JBCAUI010257634.1:0-16087 GCA_038406195.1 Haplosyllis anthogorgicola
CTTGCACTTGGATGATTCTTTTGTGTTGTGTCCAGGTCATGCATTTGTTTACATTTTGGTTCAGGGCATTAAGGTTGCTAAAATAGGAGTCAGCCTTCCTAGGTAGGAACCCGTAAATAGAAGGCAGTATCAATATGTAGGCTTCGGATTGATTTGATGTATTTTTGTCAACGTTGTCTACATAATGCAATGTTAGTTCCTTTCAAAGATATTGACAAAATCTCTCTCCAGAAGAAGACATCATGCACTTAACGCTAAGTACAGCACATTTTTCAGAGGTGGTGCCAGTGCTGTAGCAGTTCATACCATTTAGCATGAAAAGTGTTACATTGGTAAATAAAATGACATGTATAACCTCCCTTGGTATCTTATCTTATCATCCAGTCGCTTTGAACTGCAGGCTAATTTAAATACATTTCCAACAGGGACCTTATCTGGACAATACCATTGACTAATCAATTATGGACAACTGCTGGAGAGTCTTGCAAGGCACGAAGTTCTTCCGTTTGGTTTGTTCACTGTGAGCCCATTATTTAAACATTAAGTTCCCCCATTGCATCACACAGGGGACAGTTTTAAGAATACATCAACAGCTGTTCGTTTGTAGCTGCTGCGGGAAACGTCTGGAATAACATTTGTAACTACTCTCCAGAGAACAGAATAAGCCATTTCAAATTTGCCGAAGTCTGAAATCCTTCATACAATATCACAACATTTCGTTGGTTTATTCGAATACAGTCGCTTTCAGAGCAAAGGTTGTGTAGTTTCAAAAGAAAGTTTAGCCTCTGTCTATGAGTAGCACAATGCATACAAAACACACAATTGTATTTTTGAATAAATGTTGACTACAAATTGGTTAAACTGTAGCATATTTGCAATACGATTGCAACATGCAAGTGATTTGTTAAAGCTGAATAAGTAGTCACTATGCGTAATGCGAATTCTGGCGACGGCAGGTCAGTTAGCTGTTACCCTGCAGTCATGTCACATCACACTACGTGATGACTACAAAGCCAAACAACTTCAGAAGCAATCAGCGATACGTGGTCTTCATGTGTATGACCTCTTGGTACCACATATCAATGCAAATATATACACTTCATGTCTCGTATGTTGGTAGATCTGGTGACTGGATTTTGATTAAAGTAATGTTTGTGTATATTCAGTAATTCCTAGCCATTCCTTCTTGGTATGTGACATGGTTAAAGAGGCATCTGTTACACTTTCGGAGGTTTTCGAAAGAACCTCGTGAAATGGTCACATCTGACGTTAGATTAGGTGAAGACTTAGATTCACAAAATGTTTTTCAATTCACTGAATCTGTTAAATATAAATAGAATAATGGTGTTGTCTCAAAAAGTCAGAATGTGTACAATTCAGGGTGACTCGTGGCAACACATATTTAGTAAATGCTTCGTATCCATTTATCTGTTATGTGGGCTCGTGCAGTTGGTAAGTGTTAATGGCATACAAATCATACAATATTATCATTGAGTGTGACATCCTTCCAAAGAATTGAGGCTTCCTTCCTTATTGAACAGTATCCACGAGAAATAAAAGAACGACTCAATTGTGTTTCAGTCCTGTTTATTGACATTACAAAAAGGGAAATCAGCAGTTTATTTGATTTACTGCCACATTACCAGCTGGGAAACAGCATAATGTGCTATTTTCGGCACGAGCATCCACCGAATGATTCATTACAAATGAACCGAAACCTTGGAAGAGGAAACATTAACCCACTACAAAGTCAGACTGCAATCACTATCATGAAATGACGGAAATGCAGTCTAGCGAGAAATTCTCCATATATGTGCAACAGTTTATTCTATGATCATGTCCTCAGACTTATTTTTAACCTTATCTGCCAGTGTCACATCGGACATGTGAAGGGAAGAATGTACAGGTCATTAACTATTCGGAAAATGTATGAAAAATTTTTTCTACTGTACGTTATCTTGTTTTACAATAAAAAAATGGTATTAAGAATGTCAGATATTTCTAAATTTCCATTTTCTGTGTAGGCCAGAACGTGTGTACATTGTATCATTCTTTTTCTTGAGGGGGTCGCCTTCTCCTAGATTAACTTTCTGGGGAGTACACAGGTTTGTTTCATCATCCTTGGGTTTTTTTTACATACATTACATCTGTTATAATTCAAATTATTAATTCAAACACAATGCAGAACCTTCAGCATATTTGCTGTGACAAGACTATCGCGAATCTGACTAATCACTGAGTAAGAGAGAACTCATAGTTGACAATTTTTTATGTGATATTCGGTGTGATTGTGAACAATCAATGGCTCGTTATTCACAAAGCGGAAAACTAAACGCAAGCATGAAATTGACATAGCTTGTGGCCTGAAATTTATCGCACTCTACAAATCACTTCACTCCATCTCCCTGATGAATTCATAGTGGAAATTTGATGATTTCCAATTGAATAAATGACACGTGATAGATATTGATCACACTCAATGGTATATTTGTGACGGGTGAAACTGATATCTATTCGGACGTGAGGTATCACGGGAGCGGAAAGCGTGCATCTGTTTACCCGCACTTCATTTGTCCAAAGCTTTTAATTGATCCGGTAAATAATGAATCTAGTCTATATTATGACACGCGCATTCAATAAATCCGAGGTGAACAATAGATGGGAAATCTCCAGGTGTTTTTCTCCTTATGGACATTGTTTGAGATTTGTCGAGTGAGCTCAGCGTTGAACTTCAATGACAGGGATTCCGTTTTATTTTGGTTTTAGAACAGTAAGATTTCACACTGTGTTTTGTGGGCGTCAATATTTCAGAGTGCGATTCTGTTCTCGCCCGTAAAATTTGAACATGTAGCTTGGTAAGCACATTCTGTAGAAACGTTCTTCTCATAAAAATGCTGCTCTCCGGACAAAAACGCTTTACCTTGTTAACATTTCTTTTCTACTGTGACGGATGTATTAAACCATTTCCAAAGACGCGATTGGACATACAACGTTCCTTTACTTCAGCAATAAGGAGACTTACGAAATTGTGTTACTTGTAGAATATATTACAAACCCGTTTTTTATCTGCTAACAATGATTTTGTCTCAAGAGATATTAGAAACTCCTTGTTTGAGTCTTTTGTATGCACTTACTGTAATGACGACCATTACATTATTACCGATTCCACTAAGTGTAGGATGTTGTGTCAATCAGCATTACAAGGGATGTTGTATTGTACATTTGACAATATGACACAATAGGGATGTTTACCTGCACTATATAGAATACGTAAACATTTGAATATTGCCCACTTTGTCTCATAAAGAAAGTAATAATCTTCTTGTGATGTGTTGGAAATAAATGTTCACGGTACATATGGATGGGATGAAACGGGTGAACAATCGGTTAGATTGACCTTTTTATTTTCAGCAATATCTGGATTCTTTGTCCCTTGGAACTAGAGTTTCACACAACGTACAACACAACGTGAACATCTATTGTTCCGAAATGAAAGTGGCAGTAACAAATCTTCCACCAATAGTTTATGCCCTATTGCAAGATCTAGACTAATTATTCTGTCGATGTCCACTATAGGAGAAGGTGAAAAATATTACCGCTGGTGAAATCGTCGGGTGTGATAGCTGCTAAAAATGCAATTGATAACCTGGACTGGGAAACCAAAGAATCTCACATCTATGATGGTTGAGATGATATCTTCTACAAGAATAGGAAATGCCCTGCAGACCACACATTCAGATCTAGAAAAGGAAGTGATCTATCCTAAAGCTTACATACATTAAGTCTTGGGCATATCCCATATCTATTTGATTTTTTGCCCCGTTACACGCTTAATAACATACAATGAGCAAACAACCCATTAGCATCACTCACATTTACTCCACTCATCCCACACACGCAAATCACGTATTACAGGTATCATCCGCAATCAATGGTGATGAGCAATAACCAATATTGAATCTGCTTTCCGGATGCCAGGTAAATTGATTGGAAAATAGCATGACCTTTGTGCACTACTAATAAGACTACTAATAACAGTTGCCGGAACTGATGCTCAATTGTTTAAGATCAAAAACATGTTTTTCGCGGATTTAATTTTCCTCGCGTTTATTTTTACTTGTAATGTTTCATCATATCCCACCTAATTATTTATTTATGGTGGGAATTACTAACTGTTGTTGGCGAGTTTAGTTTCCTAACAAAACATTTGCCTGCTGGGATTTTCCACGCAGGCTAAAAGTAGCCACACAGAAACAAATGAGTGGTCAAAATCAGCCCTTGAATTTTCAGGTCAAGAAACATTGATTGCAAAACGTGATGATATTAATCATCACATATGACACAAAGTGGTCATTCAGAGTTATATTAGCATAAAGATTGGCGGTGGGAGGCAGAGGGACTGACATTGGAACGCAACCATGCTTGATCCTGCTTAATTGTAATCCTGGATTGCCTCCATAGTTATGAGCAGTGGCCAAGAGCTGATAACTAATTGGCCAAGGTCATGATAATATTGACATGGTCGTTTGTACCAGTTCAGTTGAATGCTGTAGTTTCTTCAAATGAATTCTATTGCTGAAAGCCTTTGAAAACGGAGGTGTGAAAAATGATGAACTTTGAGATCTGGTATGATATTATGCGATGAAATGAGACAAACAATGGTAGTAAATAGTTTAAATTGTGCCACGTCAAACACATGAGTTCGCCATTGTGCCAGTGCAGTGAGGAAAATGACTGCCAAGCAGATCATTCCACGATTTCAAGGATGTATTTTTCTTGGGAAAGGAAATCAACATCATTCCGGACACACTAACATACATGTTAGTGTGCTCGTTAAATGTGATGTAAAACAAAGATAGCTGTACCTAATAAACCAGGAAAGAGTGATTAGTAAACCAAATTTGGCTCCTATTGTGCCTGTGCTACAAAGCTAAGATAGGGTTCCCAATGAACGTCATTGTAGTCATTAATTCTGGTGTAATCAGCCTTTTGTAAAACAAGGCTGCAAGATGATTACGCTGACTCGATGGTTAAATGAAGCATGGTGGAATAGCAAGATATCTTCTCGATCATTAATAAAGTGATTATTGAAAACTTGTACAGTGACCTTTGTTTCATGTCCAGTGAAACTATGACTGTAATAAGATTACGTGGCGCGTTGGCAAGCGCGTGGAACCCTTAACCAAAAGATTAGTACGGGTAGTACTTAGCAGCTGGTAACCTACAACGTTACCAGAACGCCAATGGGGAGAAAGCAATTTGTCCATGTTTTCCACGCAAGTCATTAAGTGAAAATTGACACTTTGACGTTATCAGTTACTTGGGTTTTGACCTGGTGTTTTGGTGATGTGAAGCTAAATGTCCAAACACCAACCAAGCCGAGACTCAAAAAGAGTTTTCGACAAAGTCAGATTTCATGTAACATATTGTTGACCTCCCTAATATTAGGTGTACTGATCTCAGTTTTTAGAATTTCGCGGGTCATTAAACGTCCCAGACAGGGATACCAGTAGCCCAAAATATGGTTGAACATTTCTTCACCAGAAGGGACTGCAACATTTGCCACCAAAAGCTGCTACAGAAATCGGTCACATTTTCATGACAACACCCTTAAGAACCCTCATTCTTATACTTACCATAGTTTCTCAGATCATTATTGCTAAAGCGATTATATTTCCCATGTATGCCTTTGATACTTCGATATTTATAACTTGCATACTTATATTAAACAAATAAAATGTAAATATCTTATCGCAATGTTAAAAATAGCAATTCTATGCAAATAATCTCGTCAAACAAAGGTCTATCATTAAAAAAATCAACGTCAGCTTGTTTTATGATGCGATAGGTTGGTATTTTGAAGAATCTTAATTTCAAGATCATGCACAATTATTCACCGTTATTTACAAATATTAGACATATCGCTGCTAAATTTCTTTTCACAAATATTCCTTTGATACATTCTAAAGTGCAAAATAGATCTAATTATTCATTAATGGTTGGGCAATTCCAGCCTGGACGTTCTCACAAGAGTAGTTTTTCCATCAGTGACAGAGCGACTCACAATTAAAACTCTAGAGACGTTCATAAGTTCTGGATTAGGTAATTCACTGTCCCAACAATGGTACTTTTCCATCATACTGTCTGCTTTCCTGCGGAAAAAAGCTGAATCTGCAATCATTTTAGAGTTAGCTTTTTTTTCTCTGTCTCGGCAGCTGCATGCAGCTTCACGGTTTAACCTAGAGACACTATTTTGCATGTGTCTTGTGGTTTATGTCAAAATATGTAGATTTCTTCTTGGCAATTAGGCTATGAATATTCGATTCCTTTTGTTTCGAGAAACTTATTTGATCTATATGTTTCTAATCTGCAAATAAAGCTCTTTACACGGTACAGTAAAATTGGTATGTATTACCATTAAATAATATCTCAGATACCCTACGACCCCCATTACAATATCTTTTGTCATATTTTCTTTCCTTCGCACCCGTTGGCATAATAATAAAGATTGCTATTAAGTTATTTGCTTTTATGGCACAACAGATTGCATTTAACGCAAACTAACAGCTGCAATGATGCGTCTAGTGTATGTGGATATATATGAGACAACGTATTGACGGAAGCCTATTGATTGTGTGCTGAAGGTGGATGGATCTTCTTGTGAACAAACAGACTGATTAGCTCAACTTTAAGTATTGATAAGACAAAGCCTTGAGGAACCGTGAGCTTGAATCTTACCCTCTTATTAAAGCAGACGGCTACATTGACTTAAAGGGGAAGGCTGTGTACCTTCACTTTATGGCTGGTAATCAGCAAGATAATATACATGTTCATGGAAGCATACGTTTAGTGCTATCTGGTAACAGACGACTGGTAACTTATTGTAGGTAGTTAGTGCCAACGTCAAATTGTTTTGATGCAAATTTGCCGTTCACTTGAGCGCATAATTCTCTCTGCCCCTTAAATGCAGATTATTGCGTTATTCCCCAAAGAAACAAGCATAGATCGAGTATTAAGATATGCAGTACGTACTCATGCGATTGTGAGTAGAGCATATCGGTTTATCGATGAAGTGAAAAATTGAAGAAGCAGTTAAACAACGCCAATTCTAATGCAAACATATGATATTTCGACTGCAGTAAAAATATTTTTTCTTAATTGTCTGTCGAATGACAGAGTATGTGGTTGTCCGCCTAAAAAACTTGTAAAAATAGAAAGCAAGACAAACGAAACAGATGATAACCATCAAAATAGAAACCAAGACAAAACGAAAATGTCTTGTTGCTGTTGCTGTGGTTATGACATCATTCGGCAGACATATGACGTTACGTTCGATGTAACGACGTTTCTAGTTTAACTATTTATTTAAATAAATATTAAAAGTCACCAGCTTGACATGCTGAGTAAAAATAAAAGTGAAAAAAGTGTAGCCTGAAATGTTCCCTAAGCGAATAACTATATATTACTATTCTTTGAAGTGGCAATATTAGGCTGTCGTCTCTGACTGATAAAGTTAGGTGATCCATCAGCCGTGTAGTTCGTTTTGTCGTTATGCCAGGCTTTGCAAACATTGATATTTTGTGAGTGCATGCGTGCCCACGTTCAGGTAAATTTGGACGAGGAAACGGTAGGTATCTAAATAAACATGTCTCTATTTGTACTACACCTCCAGCCTAGAATTGCCCACTTCATTAAGGGGTCCAGATTAAATATTTATCAGCCTATTATTCCCTTTGAAACACAACTGAATACTTTGCAATGCAAGTGATGCAACTTGGCAACTTGTAGCCTTAAATTTAAATTTAAATTCTAGTTGCCAGATTTTATCCTTCTTCTTTGAATATATTTTACAGCATTTCTGCTACAGCAATACTTTGTACTCTTTAAATATCAGCTAGAATAATGTTTATGCATTCAAAGAACAAGTGTCTGACGATACTTTCCCTTTTGCAACACGTATTACTTTAAATAGAATCAATAATGTTATTGCGCTGCTTGTCTGCCTGCACAACGTCTACAAAATTATATTGAGGTAAATTTGAGAAAAAACAGCCACCCAAGTAATTATTGGGACATTACGGTGTATTTTTTGGAATGTACGGGCCAACTTTGCATGAATAAGTGAATGACCAATATCTCAGTGGGAAATAAATACATCTTAGATTGTTTCAACGGAAAACTAAAGGCGAAATATAGCTTGGGGATTTACAAACGGTTTTTTAATAGTTTGTTGTTTTGACAGATAAGATCATTCATTGTCGCCATTCTATTCAAGGAAACACTGATTACAAACTACATTCCATAACGTCTTAGCTTTATGTACGATTCTGAACTGCATTGTATATCATTACCTTGAAGATAATAATAGCTTGAAATGAAGACGTTAAAGGGCGCTATCTGCTTACTAAGATTAATTATGAATGTATTTAAAATTTTCATACAGGACATTAAGTCAAGGTTTTTCTCAATTCGTCTCTGCTAAAATATTAAGTAAATTTGCTTAAATAGGCAAACACCATTACTGGCTAGCAAACTAAAATGGTTACTTAAAATTCAACAATTTTAGTAATTGACCTAAAAACAGTCCTTTTTTTTTTGAAGGCATTAATGTTAGCTATTTTACTAAAAATTGTATAAAATTTAGACTAATTTGCCTAAATTTTTAGGCAAAAATGAATGAATGAAAAAGAGATACATAGTTTACGCATATTTTGTTGGGGAAACATATTGAGGTTATCAAAGACTTAGAGTATGTATCCCCAAACTGAAAAATGTCAACTGAAAAATTTTTGTTCACCTCATAAATTAAAAAATACATGTACCAATATTCCAGATCTTATATATGTAGTGTGTAGATGTATATATTATCTATAAATACCAATAAAAAAATTAGTATTGTATTCCTTATCTTTGATATGTGCCACATGATGTATTTTTCACTTGGTCAACTGAAAAATCTCTCGGTTTTCTGAAAGTGTGCCAATACCAAAAAATGGGTGTTCCAATACTGAAAAATCTCTGGTTTTTTTGCTTGCTCACTCTGTGTACCCATTTTAAGCAGTTGTAACTCATTTTTATCATTTTTAGACTATATTTATTTACATTTATATCATTTAAATCAACATTTGTATTAAATTAATTCTAAAAATAACAAAATTACCCTTGTACCCCTCATAATTTAGGATCCCCCTTATAGGAACTTTCCTCCTTGCCCTTCTTTCATAAGCTAACTTCGCATTATACTTTTTAACCAGTTCTTTTTCTAACTCAGCCTTCTTTTCTTTTGCTTCCTGTGCTTTTGTTGATTTTTCTCCAGCCTTCTGTATGATCAGCATGTTCTCTGGACTAGACAGGAGATGAGTCTGGAAGGTTTTGGTGCATGTTCTTGTTGGTCTTTCTCTTTTTGGTGTTGGTGCTATTTCTGAGAAAGATACCTTTCTCCCCAGCATCCAGCATACAGAATAATCCTCATCATCATCACCTGAATTAAATATTTAATTTTAGCATGCATTTTTTGGTTGTCCTTAAAACAAATCAAACAAAAACTATTTTTCGGTTGCAGTAACAAAATAAAATATTTATTGAAATAAATAGACAGAAAACAAAATTAGATACACTACACTAGTTCAATCACATCTTCTGATGACCTACCCCTCCCTTCCCATACAGTAACACCCAATCTACCCCATCCCCTCAACACACTAACTGTTACTCCAACCCTCCCCTGTCCCCATCCTCTTACATTTATCACTTGCCCCACTCCCTGTCTCCATCACCTTACATTTATCATTTGCCCCACTCCCCTTCGATGAGCTGTTCTACCTTGCCTTATGGATCTTGCCCTCTGTTCCAAGTTTGAAATGTATGTAAAAGTTTGCCCGTCTGACTACCTCCTTCTTAAACCCACCACCCCACCTCCTATACCCCCTACCACACTCCTTGTGTGTGTAACTCTCTCAATAGCACCTTGAACCACATATTAGGCAAAAGCTGTAAAAGTGATTGAGTCCACACTTTTATTTAATCTAGATATAGATGTCAATGTAGATGTAGAACTTTTACATTTTGCAGCAGCAGCAATGGACTTCTTCACAGTGGACATTTTTACAACTTGTGGCCATTCAGTTGGAACTTTCTTTTTGCTTGCTGGTTTCTTTTTGCTTGCTGATTTCTTCTCACTTGTTGAAGATGTAGACTTGTAGAAGTGCTATAGTTTTATCATCTGAAATAGAATTAGTGTATAAGTCAAATGAAAAATATACCAGCAAGCAAGCATGTGAAAAATAGACTAATACAGTGTACATACCTTTCTGGTATCTCCAAAATGCAAGGCCTTGGCTTTCCTTATCCTTTCCCGAGTTTCCTCATCCATACTACTCTCTATAGTAATTGTTGATACAGTTGTATCTAACTGTCTCAGTGCAGACTGTTTCCTTTTCTACAATAAGTACACTGTATTAGTCTTGTACATATGCACAATAGCCTATATTAATTTTTCAGTTGATACAAAATATATCAACAGAAAACTTACACTGGAGGTTGGGGTAGATTTGGGTGGATGTGCATTCTCTTCTTCAGTGGAGTTGCTACAGCTCCTGGAGTTTTTTCACTTGTCAGTCTCCATGTCAGCATGGTTGACCTGCAAAACAGAATAGAAGTAGACTTGTGCACATTGATGAAATTTAAAGCAAGTGTCAAGTGAAAAATTGGAAAACAACGCAAACATTTGCCGTGACATGCACCTCTGCCTGTACCACCTCCTGCTGTGCAACCCTCTCTACTGCCTCATCTACAGCCTCCAGCATGACCCTCTCTACCTTCTGCCTGATCTCCTCTTGTTCATCTAGTTTTTCCAGTTCTTGTGGTAGGTTTTCTTCATTGTGCTGTTCATCTGGAATAATAGAACATTTTTTGGTTAAAATCCTATTGACTCATTAATTTTTTGCTTGATTTTTTGCTAGATTGCATTGATTATGTACCTAAGTCGGGAGCATCCTTTCCCTCACTCTCACTACTCAGCTCCTCTTCTTCTTCATCTGCAGCCACACCTTGGACAGGTGCTACAGGTGTTGCTGTTGCTGTTGCTGCTGCAGTGGCCACTTGTGGTTGTGGTTGTGCTGCCCCTGCATCTGCTCCTTGTGCCCCTGTAAGAAGAACAGACTGTATTTTTTTTTCACTTCAGAGTATTTTTCAGTAACCTATTTACATTCATTCCTAAAGAACAAACATAAAATCAATCAATCAATGATGAATCAATGAATGAAACTTTTTGCTTGGACTCTCAACCAAAAAATCAAATGTTCAACTCAGTCTTACATGGTTGGTCAGTAACAACTGACAGGCCCATCTTGCTTTTAGGTATGGCTTCAAAGTTGATGGGATAGATTCCTGTCTTGCAAAATCCTGCCTGGATAGAGGATACTGTTAATGCATCCTTCCATGCAGGCCAAAAAACCTCCCAGAATTCATCACCTTTACCCAGTGGTCTTCCTCTGTTCACATAGTTGAAATCACAGAGCTCTTCTTGCCCAGAAGCACTTGAAGTTTGCAAAGGGTACACTGTCTAATACTTGCACAATGTGAGAATGATGTGCAGGGATGGCCATAACATGTACATTATTGTGCTTTATTTCATTGTAGAAGGCCATGTTGTAGACATGACTCTTGTGTGAGTCAATGAGTAAGAGATGAGGCATGTTGTTTAGCTTGTGGCTTTTCACATAGCACACAAAGTGGGTGCTGTACTCAGCAAAATGTGCTTTTGTTATGTAGCCCTTGGACATGGCAATGACACACACTCCAACTGGTGCATTCTTCTCCCAAACGGTTTGATTCCTGAATCCTTTATGAATAACCATAGGGGAAACAACCGTACCTACCACATTGACAAATGTCAATATGGTGGAGGTCTTTCCCTGCTCCCCAGAGACAGTCTGCCACACTTGCTCACCTTTGACACCAAACATCTTCACCTCTTTTGGTACATTTTGGATCCCTGTTTCATCACCACTCCATATCTGTTCAGGAGATGTTATGCCCAGGTCACTGACAACCTGTTGATACTCCTCAAACCATTTTTTGATATTAGTTGGGTTTGCAGCCATGGCCTGAGCTATTGACAAATTAGTGGCCTTCTTAACCATGATCTCAGGGTGTCGTTGGAGAAAGAACTTGACCCATTTACAGCCAGCTTTTTGAGAATGGGAACTGAACATTGTGATGCCATTTGCATCGGCATATTGCCAGGCAAGACTTTGCAGTCAGGATTCATTATTGGGAAACTTGGTATGCTGGAATTCCTTTATTGTCTTGCAAATCTCCAGCTCATCATCTGTGATAAATAGTTTGTATTTAATCATTTTTTGCTTGAGTAAATGCCCATTAATTTGAATTTTTCTGCTTGAAAAGTTTTTCACTTGACATTACCTTGAGTAAGAATATGTGGCTTTCTGGCACCTCCAGAATGGTGGCCAGTACTGGAGACTTTTCAATTGAGCCTCTTCCTCTAGAGCAAAACTCTCCATCATAGCTGCAGGCATATCTTCTGGCTTCCAGTTGTTCAGGGTTGCTCCTTTGTGGCTATGACCACTGATGCCAGGCACCTTTGGAACATTTGGATATTTCATGCATGACATCTAAATAAAAAAACTAATGTAAACCAAGTGAAAAGAAATAATGAAGGCAAGTGAAAAGAAAGGATAGATGGTCAACCAAAAAATGGGTGGGCAAGGGAGGGCAACTGAAAATTTACTGAGAGCAGCAAGCAACTGAACAAATGTATGGATCAGGGCAAATTTTATCTGGGTTGTTGGTGATGCAATCAAGGTGGTAAGGGGTCATACACTTGTCACATTTAATCCACTTTTTACCACCTATATCTTTGTATGGTCTGTACTCAATGAAATACTGCTCTTCAAGACAGCCAGGCAAGTGTGCAACTATGTTACACACAAGACACTTCCAATTAAAGAACTCTGCCTCTTGTGTCTGCTTCATATAATCAATACTTTGATTAGAGGCCATTGAAATTAAATAAAAATAGCAAGGGAAGATACCACAAAGAAAACTCTCTGATCTGCAAAAAGTACAGTAGAATAGAACAGTTGCACAGATGCACAGTTGAGGTTTGCACACTTGGAAACTAATGCTGAAGTCAACTGAAAAATCATTTTATTTACCTTGAAACATCAACACAAGTGTAGAACAAGGCAAACATAGTAATAAAGCATGGTGAACTGGTGCTGGCCACTTGCTGTACAGTGTCTGTGAATATAAAAGCATATAAGATCAACCAAAAAAATTTGGTAGATAATCTGATGAGTAAAGCTGTTGACTAAGGTAATTTTTTGCTTGAATATTGAGTATTTAGACAATATTTTAAGGTTATAAATACTAAGAAAGTTAAGAAAATAAGAGTAATTAAATGTTTATGCAGTTGTAATATTGGTTTCCAATTGATTTTACTTGTGTAAAAGGGCAACTGAAAAGAGCAAGTGAAAAATCTAGTGATTTTTTGGTATTGGCACATTGATTTTTCAGTATTGGTACACCTTTGATTTTTGAATTTCAACTAACTTTACTAAGCTATCAAACCACCTATTATTGCTCACAAACAATTACTGCATGTGTAACATGGAAGCAAAACTGATCAAAAACCAATATTTAATGATGATTAGTGAATATATTTGAAACTTTTTCAGTGAAATTCTTAGCAAAAATAGTGACATTTCACTTGCTAATGGCCATTTTCAACTGAAAAGTTGCCCATGCAAAAAAATGGCATCTGCTTACCTCAACAACAAAGGACGAAACATGAACTGTCTGCTTTATGTTGCAACGGGTATCCAGCACTAACTATAGGTGGCAGCATTCAAACCAAAAAGTATTCCTGCCATGAGATACAAGCAAAAAGGCTTATATTTTATGGTTGACCCCATTTTTAGGTTTGGGGACACCCTCTCTATGTAAGCATTATCCGCCTTTGCGAATTTCTTTATCTGTCATGACTCTTTTTCTAGAAGCGAATAAAATAGTAATCTAGAAAAGCCTCAAAGGATTAATGCATTGCGTGCAATTAACCTTTGTCTTTATAAGATGCAACACGTAATTATAGATCTGCACAGATGGGGTGTCAAGGACATTTTTCGAATTACGAACTTCAAAGTTGTTGGAGTTCTATGAATCGAGGTTAATTGTTGCTTTGATTATTGTCTAAAATAGGGAATGTAAAATATATACGTTTCTGCCGAGAATTCGGTGGAATTCAGTTCTAAACTAAGTCTGAGCATAAATAAGACCGAAATGCAAAGTACAGCATAGACCAATAAAACTGTGCTACAGAAATTACCATTGATTGGTTGATTCGAACACTGGTGCATGCTAATGCACACCACGCATAGCTCTTTTTTTTGGTAATTTTTTGGCAACTCTCAACTGCGAAAAAACATTGAAAATCTAAAATGTTGGTCAGAAGAGACCTAGTATTGACAGTGAAGTAGACTATTCTTGTATTCGTGGTCATAACCTTATTGAGAGAAATCGCATCACAAAAAAAAAAAAAATACAGAAGTACTCACAATTTGGGAACATTCATCACACCACCTCAGTGTAGAAACTTAACTACAATACATTTTAAGTAAGTGTATATATTTCTTACATATTTCACATGCACATGACTTTCAAAGCAGCTTTTCAAAGCACATAACGTGAACATTATTAGCCTCATGTTCAAATAACAAGATTTCACAGGGCGTGGCATGTGACAGAAGAATTGTACGATTTCCTTAAAATCTTCTTTTCATCTTTCGTAACATTCACTCGTCCTTCTTCTACCCTTCACCGTCATTTATTCAATTGATTTTGTTTATCTACATTTCAATATTTCACAAGGTAACGGCATACCACCCGCTATTGTCATGCTAGAAATTCGTTACATCAAGTCTAGTGCTTTTTCACATGACACTTCCATGTGACTTTTACATTAAAGAATTTCCTACGTAAAATTTCATGTAGCGCACTCGAAACTTTGCTTTCAAGCCGTAGACTTAAGTACTCCTGAAATTTGCTACGTAGTTTCTAAGACGATGGAAAATAGTGCTTCCTTAGGCTTTTTTTTCCTTAAAAGAGCTGGATCTTAAAACAATGTGTGACACTTTAAGTTACCCCACACAAAAAGTGTATCTAGGAATGTTGTATAAAATCAGGAATACATATATCTTAATATCAACTATGTTTTTTCTCACTTATGTGCTTTATTTCCGGGGTACTCGCATTATTTTTCCTACGCGTTAACTTCTTCCCTTGTTTTTCTATTGTCAATAATCTAAAGAAGTTATTAAATAAGCGATTGAACTGTACAGCATTATTCTAATTGTTACTTTATCGAAACTAAACCTTGGTTAACAAAGTGTCTTCACCAGAAAAGAACTGAATATAAAGATACTTATGACTTATTTCACCACCATATGGCATTTTCCTTATTATTGCTATTTAATACCAAAAAATCTTGAACAAATTCGGAGGCGAGGTTTTCATATTATATCAATTGATTGAATGTAGAACTTACTAAGGTTCCCATAATTCACTTTCTGCTTGCTGATATGGCAGCACACTGCGGGTATAAATCTCTGTAAGTCTGCTGTATGACTCTGATTTCAGACTCCATCCCTATAAATAAGGGATTTAACTCAATACCTTTCCAAAGTGACCCTTTTTGCTGGTTATATGCCTGGTAAAATATGTCTGCACCAAGTATTTATTGCTATCTTGATATTTATATTGCTCTACATATTCTGACATAAGAGATTAAAGGCAGTTGGAGAAGCAATAACAGGTGGTGGGACGACAAATGGGTGACTACAAGATAAAATTAACTGCATGCACGGATAACAGAACATGTTTTGGCAATAGCTGAACAATTTTCACTTGATTTTGTGACTTATAATTTAGATGTAAAAACTGCAAAATAGTATATTGTAAGCTACAGACAACCTGGGTAAATGTACTTGTCCTCTGAGTAAAGCATAGAAAGACTTCATGAAAGATGAAAATGCAATAGCTGAGTTTTCAAACCCTCCAAAAATGATGA
>JBCAUI010257745.1:0-30218 GCA_038406195.1 Haplosyllis anthogorgicola
CTTTAAATCTGCTTTAAGACCTAATTGGCCAAAAAACATTACTTTAAATGGCATATCTAAGGAAATCATCACTTTAAATCCATTTTAAGACCTAATTGGCCAAAAATCATTACTTTAAATGGGATATCTAAGTAAATTGTCACTTTAAGCTGACTTTGAGACCTAATTGTGCAAAAAAATTACTTTGAATGGGATATGTAAGTAAATTGTCACTTTAATTCCACTTTTACAGCTAAACTCAAAATAAATTTTTGATTGCTGTTTACTTTTATTGTTTTTAATGGGTTTTGGTTGCATGGGGTTTGCATTTGGGGGCAATGCAATGGCTTTGCAACCTACTGGATTGTCTAGTTTTGTATTTGTCAAAAAAGTAAGGTCGCTTTGAAGAAACCTCGGCTGCCTATCTTTTCTTTTGACCCTGTCTCTTTTCCAAAACTATTCTCCGCTGCAAGGCTTGTTTTATGGAAAAAAATTTATTTACTCTTTTTTGTTAGCCAATTTGATAACATTAGATTTATAATTCGATTTTGCCATGAACAACAGCACAGCGAATGTTGTTCCCCGAATAAGTAAACTTATACATCAAATGGAACAAATCATCAAATGAAACATGCCTTACATTTAAAAAGGTGCATCTGTTTAAGATGTGAGAAATCTAAGCGAAAGAGACAGGACTCAACACTACTGTAATGATAACAACAACAACAACAACAACAATAACAATCACAAGAGTCCAGACGAACGATATTAGACCAACGTTTCAGTAACTTCGATTGTACCTGTCGATTAGTGCATTTTCAAGGGGAATGAAAATTTTGTTACTTTTGGTTTGCTTGTAGTCGCAGCTCCATTTACAAAAGCAAGTGCCCTTTGAGAATTGACCTCCAATAGTTATCGCATTAATCAGTTTGTCCATGTGTAGGGGAAAGAGAACAAAGGTCCTTTTAATTGATAACTGAGATAAACGAATCTCTACAAGTATGGGGTTTCGTGACAAAATTGGTTTACTCGATTGACAAAGGACACCAGGCAGTGGTCAAAATAACAAAAGAACAATAAGTGAAGTTAAAAGCTTTGTGAATAGTTTCCCTGCTGTGGTGCATGCGATCTTTGTTGCGACTAATAAAAAACTTCCATAATTTTTGAAGATAGAGGTTACATATTTCAAGAATCAAAATATAAGACACCCTAAATAATATTACCCTTAATTTTAGGCTTTTCAGTACCGAAGGTAGCGATCGCGCTGTTTCCAGATACAACTGAAAATAAACAAGGATCGTGGTGTCAAACAGAAAAGTAAAATTTAAATCTTAAATCTTACCATCTATCGGCGGAATTGTATACTGCAAACTTTAGATTTACGTGTTTCTCTTAAAAAATTTCTCCAGTATAAGTATTTGAATTTATCACTTTTTACATGAGAAAAAAACCGCAAATTGGATTAAGAACGGACTTAACTAATTTAACTAATTTGTTAAAACGTCTTGGTAAGTTCAGCCTGCGCAGTAAATAAGAACCTTCAGTAAATATTTTGTAACCATTCAGGTACATTAGATATCCTTTATGATGAGCACTTAGATGAATATCTCACGCAATATTATCAAACCCAAATTGATAGACTGTAACATTAGTTAATATTCATTTTAATCAGTACACAATATGCATTGCTTTCAAGAGCATTATAGCATACATTGATAAAATATGAACTTGCTACAAACAATTTCTCTCACGGTTATAAAATAGCCTTTGAGAAATTTCAAATGTACCGTTGTGCACTGACATCCTTCATAAGGTGACAACTTCTGAACGACAGACGCTAGAGCAGGGGCTTCAAATTGTTTAACATCTGCATTCTTACCAAGAAGACTCGCTATTTATTTCAACCGTATGTTATGGGGTCTAACATTAAACATAACAACAGCAAGCAACTCTGGAATACAAAAGAGGATCTTGCCATATTATCCCTGCCCTTCCAAGGGAATCATAAAAAAATAAGTTAAGATTCAACTTTCAAGTCAGTAAGTTGTTAAACGTGACTAGATGTACAGGTAATTCTAAAATAGAGATAGTCACTTCATTTGAAAATTTACAATGTTTCTTGAATCATAGACTTGTGCCACCGAGTTCTAATTGTCTAGCAAGCTATTTAGTGGTGAGATCAGTTCGTAACTTCTTACAAATGACACAGAAATATAGTGGTAGAACTCCCTCTACACCTTATTTCGAAGTGATATCTTTATTTATGCTCGGCAAGGTATTTATTTCCTTTATGATTTTATGAATAGAGTTCAAATGTTCCATTGAGCGTAGCCTTGAATTCAACGTGAATTTGATCTGTCTACTCAACATGACAGAACATAAAGTAGGCATCTCTGCAGAACCACTTGAAAGACGTATTTGTTTGTCCTATGTACACAAACAACATAATTGTCATCATTTTCCCTGTAAATACAACATAAAAGATGAATATGCAGAACAGAAAGTCACACTAAAAACACAAAAGTCCAGAAACTGTGCTACGCTATTCTAAATATGGTGTAATTTTACTAAAAAATAAATAACTTATTGCACACTCTAACCATACCTGATATATATCTTGATTAAATCTTAAAAAAACTTTACAAAATAACAATTACATTTCTGATATTCACAGATGTACAGATCCATGAAGTGAAAGTTTATCGTTTTTGGCAGTTTCAATGATTAGACCTTGATTCTTTCTGCTTCAACACTTTTACTCTAAAATCATCTTTAACAGCCTGCTCATATTGCTGTATTAAGCAGAGATTGGAAAACTTTTGAGGAGATATACTGTTTAATGTATCCTACACAAATACATTGTTATTTTGTTCACACTGCATTAGATATCAGCCCGAAGGCAATATCTTAATAGAGTAGTAAATGGTATCCAATTAAGGTTTACCAACAATGAGCCCTACCCGGTGCAGATATTGGTTGATACAACTTTTAGCGAATTCTTGATTCAACGAATAATTCAGGACCCTTGGACCAGACGAGAAGATTCTTTCATTGGACTTTTTTTTCCCCTTTATTTTGAAACAATTGAAATGAACGCTGTACTATTTTCATCCGTAGCACAACATGCAATTTTTTGTCTCCACTTCAATAAAGTCTTCACTGTAATATAATTTGCTTGACGCTCACTATTATTGTGACCAGAAATCCATTTGATTAAACCAAAATAATAGTAAAGATTTTAAGAAGGCATAGGAGGCTGTAATATGATACAAAATACATTAGGTAATGCAACAACAGGCCTCAAGATAGTAGCAGAGGGGTTGGTTTTCTGATGCTAATGTTGTTTAATTATGTATCTGTGATAAAGTGAACAAGATTTTCTCACTAGTTGAATATTGATCTATCTCTGATGCAATTTAATATTTGTATCGGCTTTGCCTTTGACCAAGAGTCTTACAGATGTTACTGATTTTGGATACGCTGAACTGATTTTTATTGTACTGTAATATTGTGTTCATATTCTTTTTAAATAGATTTTGACGATGAAACATTTCAAAAACTCTTCTTAGGTATTTGCCAACAGATGTCACCTTAACTCTGGTGCAGGGTAAATTTTCATGAATCCCTTTTCAACATGACAAGAAGAGGTTTAAGTTTTGGTAAAGCACTTGAAAAACTGACTCCTGAACTACACACAGCAAATGCAAATTTGACTGAGGAAGAAAAGTCAATAGCTGGCCTTAGTAATCACATACTGAATGTTGTCAGCTTTAACATATGTTTGAAGATTCATTTTGAGTTCCACAGATAAAGATATACACAAATGATGTATTATAAATATGTTTGGCTGTCTCTGCTCTGAATACAACCCTTCAGATTAATTGGGATGAGAGGGATGCGGTTGGTAAGGTAACACTAAAAGGGGAGGAGACTCAGGACAGAGACTAGTCAAGTTTTTTTTTTTCTTCAATCAAGTCTTTTCAAAATGAAAAAACTACGGAATTACCATATCAAAACCATCCCGCTTTCACCTAGCCAAATTCGATTGATTAATAGGGTAAAGTAATTCATTGTTATTATCAATAATAACCTTTTGTTAGAAGCTGAGATAGAATTCTTGAAGCGATCAAATGACAAGTTTCAGTAATATTACCACTGAACACGCACTGTCATTTACAATTGGTCATTTTCCATTAGTGTATGAGTTTTGTTTTTGAGCTGGACATGTGACATTACGATATGGTCAGTTGACTTTCATTATTCTATTTACCTTAGAGATCAATACGAACCTTCCTTTGTCTTTTCAGGCAACTTATGCATAAATGATTGAAGAGACAGATACAGTTCCTGTACTTGATTTTACACCTAAATATCCCCATCCTCCTTGGACATGCACATGTATACATTTATAAATTTATATCTTTAGAATATTTGATATGCATTCCGCAATTGTACATTCAAATTAGATATTATTGCTACATAAAGCCAAATCATGCACAGAAATGGTAAAAAATCTTAAAGTAAGCCGTTTAAACTAAGAACGTTATGAATTTAGTTCCTTTACATCCGATACACATTAGCATAATTATAAACTTCCATTCATGACTAAGTTTGTAATACCAACCTTTAAGATGTGAAGTTTTAGTCACTAAGTCACTAAAGATCAGTACACTAAGGTGTAATTTCAAACTGCTCAACTAGCTACGGGCTCTAATTTAATTTGATTTGTTAATTGTCGATGGGGACATAAGTGGCATTTTCTGATATAATTACCCATTCAAGGGATGATATCCGAGGGATAAATTGCCTTAAGTTAAGAAACAGTTATTTATTGTTACATCAATTAAGTAGCTGCGTTCAGGTAGATAGACCGCAGGTCACTTCCCTTGTTATGTTCCTGTGAGGTGAAGTAATTTAAGAGTAGGATCTGGTGAGTCCCAATTACAACAAATAGAATAATAACGTAGACATAATTGTTGCTTAGAACATCGAACCTTCAACGCAATGTTACAATGAAATCACCAATCAACCACGAACTTCTGAAAATAGCAAAAAGAGAAAGTGTTTCTCCAATCTCTATGAACATGTGAATAAGCTAGGTGCAAATGCTACGACAATTTGGAAATAAAATGTGCAAAATTTGGGCTCAGACGTCTGCAGCGAATGCCTTTCGTTTTCATTAAAATTATTTCAAGTATCAAAGTATCATTTCTGACAGCTTTGATGCTGCTAATATTGCCACATTAGATATGATCACAGCCATATCCAGAATTACAAGACAGGTTTCCTGACACTGGATATGCTGCACATCCATTGCTCGCGGACGCGCTTTTGATACTGAGTTCAGACTAGCAATCATTCCGCAAATAAATACAAAAATAACGGTAAACTAGGATGTATTTGCTTTCTCAAAGAAAGTGTACGCATTTAATTAGAAATGAATTTCCTCCACAGCAAGATGAGAATACACATCTAATTCCTTTTGAAGATTTTTCTTTCTATACATGTGCACAAATAATTCTTAATGCACATGGCATTGTATAATATTATTTAATATTATTTCCATAAAAGCAGCGATAACTGATAAGAAAAGTCTGTAATTACTTCATTTAGTCATGACTAAAGCAACTGGGATAAATCTGCTATTATTCCTTGTCCTTACACGAAAGGCACGTAAGAAACCATAACTTTCTCGAAGGAACAAGTCAACTCTCACTAACCAATTATGACATCGGTCCCAACCATTATTGTCATCTTTTCAAAGCCGAGTATTATTCGTATGACACGCGCTTATTTCGAACAATATAAACACTCGTATTCCATTTTGCAGTTCTTTTCAGCATGAAATGTGAAACTATTCTTCTGACTCTGAAATCACTGCAATGAAACCGGAGTAACAGTAGAGATTTTCAGGAGGCATGGGAGACTGTAATCTGACACATATACATTAGGTAATGGTACAATAGGCCTTCAGCAGGCTCAGTAACATAGAAAATCCCGTGCAGAAGTGAAGAAAAATAACCGGACAAAAAAGAAATACGCTAATTGCGGATATTTAAGTTTGTCTCTCAATATTATAAATGGAACCGATCTCTCAAAGTGAGGCTGTCCGAATATTCATACCGCATTGAATGTTTACTGCAACAACAATTTGCAGCTGACTTAATTAAAATTCGGTTTAATTATTGCTAACTTTGCATCCGTGCAAGTTTTATTACACCTACTTGTTTTGTTCAGAGATACAAAAAGTATATCCAGAATGCATCAGCTTAATTTTGGAACCTTGCAGAGTCTTCTCGCCCCGCTCCGTTTATTCGTGCGTGCTGTAGAATACGAAGCAGTACCGAACCATCTCTTTCATTGTCAATAAAGACCCGTGGGTGAGTTTACAGCTACAGATTCAACATTGCGATAAAAACGAAGACGTAAGTTAAAGTTCCCAATACGATTCTCATTTCTTGAAAATTGAACCCAAAAACCGGAGAATCAAATATCAGTCACGTTCAACTAAGCATGTAAGACCTAAATGAAAACAATGGACACCATCACTAAAGGGTGTTTAACTGACCTCTTCATGACCTGCAATGATAGAGGACACAATCGTATATTAATACGTCAAGATATTTGATATGAGCTTAAAACATTTATGAAATAAAATACCAATTATTGCGGTATGTGCCTTATGTCAAGTTTGGTGATAATTTGTAAGAAGGAATAATGCCGTTGAAACTGAGAGTCGTGAAGTTATAACAAACTGAAATTGAAGTATACAAAACGCAGAAAGTAGATCAATTTCGCACGTTTCTGACAACATGCACAAAGGAGTAATGTTTCTTAAACATAAGGTACTTAAACTCTTTTCATTGAAAGTATGATCATTAAAAATATTGAGGTTCCATTAGTTTACTCTGCAATTCAACCAACTATCATATTCCCAATATATTTGGCAGAAGACTTGCACATTGCGAAAAAGATTCACCACAAATTACCATTCACTTTTAACAATTTATTCTATTGGTTGCTTTCAATACACACCAAAGCCAGGTAGATGGAGTTCACTTGTTCATTTTGCCTACTTAAGATAAGTTTCACACCACATTAGACAACAGCCTAGAGGCAATATCTTAATAAAGCCCCAACTGAATCCTATTAAAAACGGAATCAAGACATATATTGTTGCACATTACAGTTCGACGCTAAGAAGTTTGTTATGTTTAATTTTTTATCATGGTGACTTCTATTGAGGAAGTATGCATTCAATGGGATGGTGTTTGAACGGGATAACGGCGCAAGCTCGACGCTTTGCAAAATGAATTTGCTGTGCATTGTGTCTGCTGATTGAAGAGGGTGCAAACCTGTAATGGGGTGGTCATCTTGTGGTGGTGTGATGAACTGATTTAATTAACTGCACATGAACATGAAAAAATATCTAAGTCATCGTGTGAAGTTTAACGACCAAAGACGTTTTTACTTTTACATTCCTGGATCAACTAAGTGAATCTTGCAAAAAGAAATACTCAGTTTTTGAACTGTTTAATTTCAAACCACCCACATTGAAAACTGTCACTATAAACTTTTGAAAATAGCATGATTTTCCTGTAATATTCACAAATCAAATAATTGTTACAGCAAATCATGGTGTAATAATATAATTCATAAAGATGTTTTCGAAGTATTACTTGCACGTGTTTCAAGAATGCATCTTCTGTTTCGCGCTGAAACCGTCAGAAAGTCAATGTGACTCAACAAATACTAGTAACATGCATTGCTCGGCCGCAGGCTTTAATTTTAGGTGATGTGATAATTGTCACTGATGACAAAAGGCTGATTTAATTGCCCTTTATTATGATGACGCCTTGCCTCTAGATAGGAAACACTTACTTATCATTGCGTCATTTGGAGAGGCGGCTACAAATTGAGGACCACGGGTCACTTCCAATGTGTCTGTGGTGTAAGGCGAGATAATTGCAGGCATGGGATCCGGAGACGTAGTTTATTGTGATCCCTTGATACAAAGCATAGCAACTTTTCCAAAAGGCATACTCTTTGTACTCTAGATACACCTAAAAGAGCATGCCAACTTTAAAAGGCAAGCAACAAGGAATACATTTCCAATAAACGACGGTCATAAACAGTAGTTTAAAGACCTCGATGAAATAAAACACCACGGGAAAAACAACAAGTCAAAAGTCACGTATTATTTTGGCAGATTACGACCATAGTTGATATTATTCTTTGTTATTCAGAACCACGATGGACACATGCAAGAGGAAATTTGATACCAGCTATCCTTAAAACTGATTTGGTTTCTAATGTTCAGCACACTTTTGGGTAATTAATATTCTTTGACATGCTAAACCAACAAGAGGGAAGCAAAATGTTGCATATGTTCTCGCAAAGAACGCATTTTCGTTTCATCGAGATAAGGAAACAGGCATTTGTCGTTGCTTTCTTTGGCCAGTGCACGATTGTACTGTCTTTGACTGAGGAGCATCTGCTTGAAGTAGCATGCAATCGCTTCAATGGACTCCCGCTGATTTGGACAACATTGTGATCTCTGTAAGCACTTGTAATTCATTAAAACATGTTGGGTGCCATATGGTTAATCCTAGATCTCTACCTCAAATCAGTGTTCCATTGTTTTCTTGTGGAGGTATTATTGTTTAGATGGGAATGAAATGAAATCTGATCCTACTTCAGTTATTTGTAAAACAAAAGATGCTGAGATGCTTCTTTTATAATGAATGAGCAATACGACCGCGATGGTTACATCATGTGAATATGTTTTCTACCATTGAAATATCGCAACCGATTAAAGATTTTTTTATTTAAAATAGTTCATATTCGGTTTAATTCATCTCCTTTACCGTTCAACTGTTGTCCGTTCTTTACTTCTGATTGGAAAACTTACCTTTCGATTTTAATTTCAATTTCATTTAATACCAGATGCAAACATTGCAAAACTAAACCTTCTTCAGACCAAGTGTACACGCTCCAAGCAATGAGGTAGAATGTGTCCAGCAAAATAATCAATTACTTCAATAAAGGAAGAAGCCTTGTGAGAAGCCTAATAAAAAAAATTAAGATGATTTTCTGAATCGCTCTGGTTTCACATATATCTGCGATAAAAATCATATTTCAACTAATTTTACCAGCTTACACACCTTACTGAAATACATCTTTTAACATCTAATTGCGAAATACATCTTCTAACATCTAATTGCTGTTTCAAAATTGGGATTTAAGTTCTGTATAAAATAACCTACTGTGCTTTATTTTTCAGAATTCAACGCCAATAAAAAGGAATAATTTTCAATATAATCACCGTGACTGAAAGACAGGGATCATTTTAACAGCCTGTTTATTTAATAGGTACGATTAGAATGACAGTGTACTCATTTTTTTGCCTCTATGGTCTCGGATACAGTTTCAATAAGTTGTAAGTGAACACTTTGGATTTGTATTACACAATGTTTCATCAGATTAGAATCTATTAGAATCTTCCCATTGTTCTACTTTGTCCTATTGTTATATCCGTTTAGAACGCTAACTTTTCTATCCTATTTCTATGCTGTAGTCGTGTTGAATGACAATTTACCATAAACTAACTGATTCTGAACCTTTCAAATGGTGTTTTGTTTCTAACAGATTTATATTTCAATTACGTGGCCTTTGGAGTCCATATGGATGTATGTTTTTGAACTTTACATGACCTTTAAGGTAATCATCCATCCTTTTATACTTGTTTTGGTAGCTTCTGTCAATAATTTTGCTTTTGGAAAGTTAAATTTTCACACGAAAAAGTTGGACTCAAAGACTTTCTGGATTTTAATGTGACAAGCTTAATGCGGAATAACGAACGTCGTACATGTCCACGGAAAATTGACTAACATACATTTACTTTTCCCTAACCGATTCAACAAAACTTACGTATTAAAATATGATTTCTTTCTCCGAATTATCACTTTAGTCTTACGGTCGAGAATGATACGATCTGATTTACCTGTAACCCACAGTTTAAATTATGTAATGAAGAAAATGAGAGCTTTTGCCCCAGAGAATAATCATGTAATAGGTTATTAAATCCCACTGTTGTACCAGCTACAATAATGTTTCCTAATTAACTTCGAGCTTGCGACAGTAATGTAGCCTGGGACAAGATACTAGTCGGGAACTTATTTTGGATGTAATTTAATACATTTGGCAGTATTTTACTGCAATTCTCTTACGTAACGCGTGAAACAAATTTATGTTAAGAAGTATTCTTTAATCTCATTACGATGCAACAAGTTTAGAACTTCAATTTGTTCGCGCTGTCGACATCAAAATAAAATTTTAAAAAGTGTAACTTTGAGTTTTTACCAAATGTAAACGTCTCATAATTGATATCAAATTAGTCCTTGCTGATAACTATCACGCTGCACCTGAGGCAGAAGGTACAATTGTTCAATTTCCTTTGTAAACTGCGCGCATTTCATGATTCTCTGACTTCCTGTTGCTGTATTTCTAAACATCACAAAACACAAAGATCCTATCTCCAAAGCCGAATAGAGAATTCAAGCGCCACATGACATGACAAATCTAAAATGAGCAGTTCTTTCAGCATCCATCCAGGAAATTCTCTTTCTGTCAACCATACAGACAGATTTGACGTATGAAAGACTAATTAGAGCTGCTAATTTTTCACGTTGCGAGAAAAACAAAACTGGGATTTTGGGATTTTCTGCTTTCTCCCAAGTTAATGAATGATATTTACCTTTGGAAAAAATATATATCTTGGTGGCTATTTAGAAAATATGTGAACTAAAAGGTCCACATTCATTAACTTTTTACCATTATATACCTGTATGGCAGTCATCTTACACTTTGTGATAGCGACATGTTATTTCTATTTTATACTTACAGAGCTTTATTTTCTGTTGAAGGTGTTTCTTTCGGCACTGTTCAAAGCGGGACATATTTGTCTTTTGTTAACATGTGAAAAGCACAATACGTTACGAAGATGCATTTTCACAAAACATGTTCATGATTAAATTTACCACTCTAAAAATTATCTGTGCATACTAAGATTTGGTGTCTAGTTTATTCATTTATGGGAAAATGGACACCGTTGCTGCTCTGAATCGTAAAAGTGATAGTGCAATCCCGTATTTCTCTCCGAAATGAAAATGTACTTTACCTAATTCATTCACAATTTGTCAAGGAGAACTACATATAACTTCTTTCAGCTACAGGCCGCCGTGTATCTCACAATCACTAAGTAGTTTTCTCGCAGAGCATTTACAAATACTAAATGTCATAACCTACAATTCAGAGACAAAAGTTCAATTCATGAATTAGACTTAAATAAAAACAATGCTTTGTTAACTGAAGTTTCAAGGGGTTGATGTCTCTTTGATAACGTATTTTACATTAAATTAGATTCCATTACTTTGATCGAATCTCGGTAAATCTTTGCTATTTTCTGTCAGTACGATAAGCTTAGCCAAATAATTTAACAATTTGCTATTTGCTGAGTTACAATCTTCATAAAGTACCAACTTTTATCTCCATTGTTATTGTCGGCACAGTCAAAGACCAAATATGCAAAATTATAGATGTCTGTTATTGACATGTGAAATTTGTACAATGCCATCTCAAGATGCCTTTGCACAAGGTAGTTCATGTCTGCACTACTAACGTGGTGATATGTTCAACTGAAACCCAGGAAAAACCGAGAGTTTTGTCAAATAACAAAACCTACTGTTTGTTGACTATTTAAATACATTTGACAGTTTTGAATTTCAATTGAATTCTTATTCAAATTTATTTTGTAGTCTGATAACAAAGAAGTTCCCTTGATATAACTTTTGACTTCTGCCAGTCAGCAAACCTGTTGTCTACGCCAAGAACTCAGACTCTTGCGGTTTAGCAAGGATTCGGAACGTGTCTGTAGGTACGTCACATTAAAGTAATTGTAAGAGTATATATTTAGATTCTGGAAAGGAAGAAAATTCGGAAACACATTTCCATTGATATGAACTAAGTAAAATCTGTGTTGGGTCTGCTAGTCATTGGGCGAATTGCTGTCACTATTTTTCAATCACCAATCTTGTGCTCCATTGGACATGCCTACTGTCATCCACGTACTTTTCCCTTTTAAAAATGGGTAGTTCGCCCAATGCACATTTTACTATATATGGCTCTTATGGGTTCCCAAAGGATAAAAAAGGTAACAGCGATTGCAAAAATGATACCCTGTGGCTGCACTTCTCGTACCTTTAAAAAGATTTACGCCATAATCTATTAAGTCTTCACAACTAACAAGGTGATTTCCCAATATTTTATAAATGCTACATGTTTATTCCAAATTCATTTCACACATACTTCCAAAATTTCAGTGAAAAGAAGTCTACACACTTTTATGAAGGAACACACTTAATTAAATCTCGTACGTTTTTGTAGCGAGACAGCTCCGGACGTCAAATTGTCTTTGCCTGCGCGAGACAGAATACGCGTTGAACGGCAGAAACTTGTCTGTGCTCATATTTAGGCATTCCACTTGTGTCCCTGTGTAGGAAGTGTACACAAATGATGGTTTGTAAATTTGTTTGCGTTGTTGACTGAAAATACGCCGTGGAAGGTCAATTGGAATAAGTAGGGTGAAGTATGAAAGGTAATACTGAAAGGGGAGGAGAACTGTTCATTCAATACTCATTAAGATACTAGTCACATAAATGCAAAACAAATGCACAAGACTGGCTTTACTTCAAGTGGATTTTTTTGCTTCAAAAGTAAACTAACCTTACGAGGAGCTAAAAGTGATAAAAATGGGTCATAAAGAATGAAGTGCGCGTCCAAATTTTCGGAGTCAAAACGCCAGTAGAAATGAAATATATGAAGGTGGTTCGTGAGATTTTGACCCTTTGCAAAAATACCTATGTCCACGAATGCTGTATCAATCAAATAAAATTTTATGCACCGAAGAGTATGCTTAACTAACCTTTCCAGAGTCTTGCACATTTCACATAAAGCATCCATACTTTCTTAGACGGGTCTCATAAAGGTCTTTCACACCCTAACGCTTTTTCTGAAAAGGAAACCATTAAATGCGATTGGTGATGTTTTTGTTAACGTTAAAGCCTTTGGTTAAGGACTTCATTAAATTCTTTCCAATTGATGTGATCTCTTCTTCAGCCTAACTGTTTGGGTGACTGCAGGTCAATTTCTTAAATAATTAAGTTTTCAATTCGACATGAAATCTAATTTGAGCAACATTTCTGAATCATTGTGCAACTTTATGTAGACGAACACCCGACTGCTTGAAATTGAATGTGCATGCTGTTAAAACTAGCGTTGCCACGTTTCGGAAAGACACTATCTTGCCGATTTGCATTGAAACCATTATGTCATTTATTTACCACAATTTAATCAGTAAAAAATACAAAGTTATTAAACTAAAATAAGTTAAAACCAGGAAATTCTTTTAAACAAAATAAATGAAGAAATCGGCAAGATTTTATCTTGATGTAATTTGACAACGCTATTACCACATTATATTACATTTATGCAAGCACCGATGTTTTAAAAATAGCTTGACGTAACGTAATTACAAAAAATCATTTCCAAGTATACGACTCTAAATTTTCGATCCTCATTATCTGAGAATCGTCAACATATTAACTTTGTGATAAATTTTCTTACTTAACATTTCTTGCTAAGAAAATAAATTCCTCAGTATGCGAAAGATTTGTTATGCCATCAAATTATCAGCGAATAACATCTTAAATTTAATTTGTACCACATGAATCAGAGGTCGAAATTCCCATTAATTTAGGAACAATAAAGTTTCAGATTGTATTTAAAACATACTGGTCAATCCAAGTAAAAAAAAAGGTTTTTTTAATGTTCTTCAATTATAGGACTTTCCTTAACTGATTCAATGAAAATTTCATCCGTTGCACGGTTTTGTCGCTTAAGTCGCAGCTCGTTGGCACTGTTACAGCAACATTTATTTTAGAGCCCAAAATTGCCTGTGGCAAATTACGTTCTTCTTGAAAAGAACTGCAAATCTGTATCAGTGGTTTGCTGTTCTGAAAGGATTGAAGGTGGAACGCGCCGCAAAAGGAATAAATGGAAGATTTGGTGACCCTTTATCCGACAGGTTACATGCCTTTGGGGATACGCACTGTGTTAAATGGGTTGGACCCACAAATACATTGATTTAATGAAAATCATCGCACAAACTCGACACCCTTCTTGTTACACAGCTAATTAATGTTCCTTCAAATTACAGTCCAGTGGTTTCTTTGATTTAAAGTTCTGTTCTAATGATTTTCTAATTGCGAGCATCTTGCAAAAGCTCAAAATATGGTTACATGAGCAGTAAAATATCGTTAAAGTGATCGCTTGTGACGGGACGAACACGAAAGATTTATCATGATTGTACAAATGATGCAGCGAGGTTATCGTTATAAATATCTTGAGCCGTACAAAGAAGGTGGTTTGATAATACAATTGCATCGCGTGCTGGTTATTGCTACAGGTATCTGTGAAGCACCTGAGGCCAGGTAGTTATCTAACCTGCTTCTGCACCTGAGGGCAGAAGGAAACACACGCAGAAGTCCCATTCTCTTATTGTCCTCTGATTGTGGCACCGGTTACTCAGAATCTTTGTGGTTAGAACACCATGCGTCAAACAAGAGTCACAAACTGTCTGTCACATTTATGTCTGAAAGGTTTATGTATTTTTCAGTAACAAGTCTTTCGTTTCTCTACGAAATAATTAGAATAAATAGATAACCTTTGCATTTCATTGAATAGATTATGTAACAAGTTGCGTACTCTTCAATGCCACAAAAGGTGTAAAAATATTTTTTACGGCAGCTAAACAATTTCAATGTTAATACAGTAGAACCTGTCTTCAGCGGCATCCTACTTGGTGACAAATACAATGCCGTAAAAGGCAGGAATGCCGGTCAAGACAGATAAACATAAATATTAAGGATTCATGTAAGGTAAATCTGCCGTAAAAAAGCAAAATGTCGCCCAAGACAGACAGGTGCTGCTCCAGACAGGTTCTACTGTACGTGCAAATAAAAGAACGGAGAACACAAAATTTTCGGTAACATGTTACGGTTTATTCTTCAGAAAATAATTTACACGTATTATTATAACACATCTAAATCTAAATACGTGACTCGAAATGTTACATCGAGTGTCTTTTGCATGTTCATTTCGAATACAATTGAGAACACAATGCAATAATACAAAACATAACTGATACTACAAACGCATTGCTAGTTTTTTTTTTACTTTGACATTTGGATAATATACAAGGCTATGATCTCATTTAATTTAATACGACTTGACATATTTGAAGAGCGCCAAGTTCTATCTATTAATGGTTCCATTTAATACTGATGATTAAATTTTAATGCTGAATAACGAGACAATATTCTGGTGTAATGATCATGTGTATGGTACATTTTATCTTCAATTCTACATGGATTTTAAACATGTATTTTGCCACAACATTAGAAATGTCTGCCAATCGTTTAGACTTAAAAGTTACACATGGATACTGAAGAAGAATATTACACAGTTTTTTTGAGTCAAACTAAACAATTGTCCTGTCCTCAGACTGTAAACCGAGAAGTCGTGACAATTGCACAAATATTATCTTTGTTAAAAGAGAGGCTATAAATGCTACAAGAATAAAACGGATAAATAGGTGTCAACATTAAAATGGAATAATATACAAGAACTGTAAAGTAGATAATGGTTTAAGAAATTCCTTTAGTCGACACAAACTTAGGTTATATTTATATTTTGTAATTTTAAACCAATGGCTGTTTCTATCAGTCATTCAATTTAACACATCAACAAATACGAATTATTTGACAGTACCTTATAAATTAAGAAACATTCACTTTATCAACTCGTCACATAGAAGCGACAGTGTGATCCAAATGTCCGCCAAAATAGTGTAATGGCGTCACTTCCGTTTTGACTAGATTTAATGTCATATTACCCTGATGGTCATCCATTAATTTTGGTGAAATGCAATATTTTCTTGACATATCGTGGTCTGTTGGTATCATTGAATGTCCATTTGGTATGGCCGCTGACATTGAATGCATGATACTTGGAGCATGCGCGTGTGGGTGATGGTGACTGGCCCCCTGGTGGTGAGTAGTCATGTGACCTTGGTGATGGTGTGCTAACATGTTCTCCTCCGCAAGCCTCATTCTCGGATCGGCGACACTGTAATCAGAAGGAAAACTACTCGAATCAATTAAAATATTCAATAAATTCTTAATATGAAAGAATATTAATAATTCGACTAAGAATGTTTAAACTAAGACTAATTATTGCAAGAAAGTTACAGTAACATCTTTACTTTATTTCCTTCCAGACATTTATTAGTTAGATTTAGTTTAATTTAAATTTAAATACAGCCGCTTGATTGAAGCCCGAATTGCAAACGAAAAGTTGTTACAATGATGTTAAATTAAAATTTATTAGTATATTTAAAAAGTAGGAAAATGCAATTATAGAGATCTATATCAAATCACTGGGTGTCAACTATTTTCTTTAGGAACCAAAAGCTCTTGTATATGTTTCTAAATAGTATCGTATTAATTTCCAGCCCCTCATTATTATGGTCTAAAACATCTGGTTCTCTTTTCACAGCCTATGAAAGATTTTTTGTTGCACATTTCATTTCTCTTTTTCAGTTTTACCCTTAAAATAACTGAATGGGGCTTGTCTATTCCCCTCAACACACTTCATATCTCCCTTTCAATGAAGAGATCAGTTTACTTGTCAAATTAAAAGGTGAAGACTGTGATTAAAACCAGTGAAGTTGTCAAGAAGTGGAACTGCCTCCACTTCTCTATTAAAAGCACCCAGGTTTGGTGGCATTGGCAGGTTTCAATTTAATGATATTTGAAGCTTGGATGCCCCTAGCTTGCAAACAAGGACCAAGGGGGGTGAATATTGCTAAACACTAACAATAGGGTGCTCATTAATAGGGGTCGAGGTCTACTCGAAACAAAGGGGTCGAATTACAAAGTAGACCCTGACTGGTAATAGGATCTGCTTAGGACCTGTAAAATCACAAAAGGATGCACATGCATTGATAAAATATCGATACCTAACATGGCTTTGATCTATTCGTCAATGATCAGCTTAGGATAATCAGTTTGTGGTTAGTAGCCAAAATAAATGAGAGTAATCCGTCCATTTTTTGAATTTGTATTGAACTGCATATTGAATTCGACTGAAATGATTTTGTAATGAGGCTGACGATCCCCTGAGAAGTGCTTATTACAAGAAAAACTCGAAACTGTTGCTGCCAAATGACCTTCCAGAAAAATAAAATAAAATCGTCCTTGGGTTACGCTTAATTAATGTCACTGGTTAAGAATAATATTAAATATTAAATTCATCCTCATATATAATTACCTGAAACGTTCTTTCTTTGAAAGATATTGTGAAAATTGCTTCCTAACTAATTTTGATACAAAGAATATTGGCACTGAATGAAGACCTACTCCAAGCAGACAAACTACGCTGCCCCAAAGCTACGATATTTCTCTCGTCTTTGTGACATTTTCATGAGAGCAATCGATTTTGTGAAATTTAATTAATGATAAGAATAATTGTAGTGATGCAACAATAATAAGAACTGAGCCTGAAACTTGCGTGTGTAATCATCGTTTTGATTAAGGCAAATCACCTCCTGTTCCTCAGGTAATTTATGGTATTCCTAACAATTCCAGAAACCAAGGAAAGTGGTTTTTCGGCTTGCGTCCAAGTCCATGCAGGCTATTCAAACATGTTACAAAGCAGTACGGATAATTTTGTGGTGCCTGGTATTAACACCCTATATTTGCTTCATGAAAGGTTAAATAAAATTAAAAGCCATCTTGGCTCCACAGTTCAATATTGAAACATCACACCTGAGATCCCAGGTCCTTTAATGCTATTATTACTCAACGTGCATAGAATTAGATATACGTTTTCAACTTCATTAATTGAATTAATTACATAGTCAGGATAAATTTAGGTTTCGATACTCAAAATCGTTTTAATTCAATCATATCAAGTCAATTCAATTTCGTCACAAACGATTTTTTTATAATTTGAGTTATCTTACTCTCGTGGCGTCTGGAAGATATGACTTTAATTTTACATGTGCACACAACCTACGGCGTCGAACTTTCAAAAATCTAAAGGGAAATTGGCTTGTGACTTTTTTCGTTATAAACCTTTAAGAAAGGCCAAATTGTGATCTTGAATTTCTTGCAAGGTGGGCTGATGGTTTTAAAAGGTCACGGGTTAAGAAGAAACACAAGCAAGCCCAACTCAATACCCAAGTGTCCTTCTTAATCTTTTGGGGGTGTAGTGTTTCAAACATGTTGGTAAAATGAGAATTATTAGGTTGAATTTTCACCTGAAAAATGTTTTAAACAAACTATTCATTTCCTTTAAGGTGTATTTCATGGGAACATATTTGGAATGATTACACGTAATTTTTCGTGTTGCTGGTAAACATTGTGTATTATAATTTCTTCTGTTTTGTTCGTTTTTATGTGAACCAAAGCTTATTTTCTTTCAATTATCTTCTAAAATTTACCCACTGGGTCTAGAAAACGCTGCGACTGCTCTCAGGTATTTAGATAATTGACTTATAAAAACCCTTGATGGCACAATAAGACATTTAACAAGTTGTCGACCCTATTTAACGACATGTTGAAAAACATGCCTGGAATCCACAGCAAAGGTGACAGAAAATATTGTTCAACAAGGACTCGTTCAACGTCTGCCCGTTTGAACATCTATTTCTTTATGGTAGTCTTTCATCTCTCTCAATCATAGAAACTGGTTCCCTGTTTGGACAATGTCGGTGTAATTGTACCATAATGCCTCAAGCCAAGTTCTATCAAAGTAGTAGGACCCTATACAAGAAAGGCACGGGCCAAGGTGTCACCCAGCCAGGGACAAGAGCAATGCAGCCGCAGGACCAAACCAACCAGACCAACCTTCCCCAGGGACCCATGTTGAGCTAATAATCACCTTTAATTCTTCTCTCCCTCTTGCCTGTGGGAATATAACTGTCCTATGCGTTTTACACAACCAAGGAAGGGCCTCCACAAGGAAAATAAGACCTAAAAACTCCCTTTCTTTTCTTTAACAAACGACAAAATGCACAAAAAAGTTGGACAAATAGGCAATCTGACAAGTACACAAGTTCCCTAGGCTAAACTGTGCGTGAGGAGAATTGAATTAAGGAAGAAGATATTGGAATAATTAAATAATAGACAGAATTTGTTGAAGTAGGCAAACACCTCGAGAAGTTTGACAAGAGATTAAGGTCATATAGTCGCCGCATTTTATAATGTGAAAATTGACTTCTAATGCAATAAAGAAATTGAATTTTGACTTTTGACTAAGATTTCGAGATTTAATGGAACGCATTATCACAACAAAAATTATGGTTTTTATGGGGAAATATTTTGAATCAAATTGTTTGTGATTAATTGAATAGCTTCGACAATTTTAAGATTTTAATGTTAATTTCATTGTAGAGTTTGGGTTCAAAGTTAGTCGCAAAAAATCCGTTTCACAAAACAAATAACTGAGAAAAAAGTCATTTTACATTAAATTCGGATAAAAAATTTCAATCGGGCAGGTATATAACTTAGTTAAATATCAATTAGTTTTATCAATTAGTTTAAACGATTGTATTCAACTGGAATAAAGATTATAGTTACGAGATACTTACTTCCTACCACAAGGCGTGTGTTGTTGTGGAGTACGATCACGCTGTCGCCGATTTTTGAACCAGTTGGATACTTGAGTCAGGGTCAGTCCTGTTTTCTTGGCCAAATTTCGCTTCTCATCCGGTGTCGGATACCTGTTGGCCTTGTAGGCGTCTTTGAGTACCTGCCTGGACTTTTCTTTGAAGCAATAGATTGTTTCTTCGCCGTCCCAGATGGTTTTAGGCAGTGGATATTTGCGTCGTAAACGGTACTTGTCGACAGCTCCAAGGGGCCTGCCCCGGATCTTTTGGGCCTCAAGGTAGTGCGCCTTGTACCACATCTGCTGAAGGCTTCCGTGGTTGGTGGGGTCAAAGTTGTGACTTTCCAAGATTGCGTAAAGTTCTCGGAAGGATCCTCGATGGAACGCAACTGTGGCTCTGGCTTTCAGGACAGCTTCGGAACCGCGAAGCAGCTCGCTTGGCGGTAGCGACCACAGGAATCGCGCAAGACGATCTATGTCGGCGCTCTGTTGTAGCGCCTCGCAGACACACGCTACCTGTTCTGGAGAGAAAGTCAGGTTCTTGTTCCCGGATTCAGGATTTGTCGCTCCTGGTGACGAGGATCCAGACGGTGAAGGCGATGAGACATCTCCGTCTCCCCGAGAGCTTCCGGCGGCTCCTCCTGAATCAGCGCCTGCAGCTCCTTGATTCGAATCTGATCCGCCTTGTGATGTAAGCTCCGTCAAGGTGGATGTACTCGAGGGACACAGTCCTCCGTTTGTACCCTCCGTGCTACTGCAGCTGGCAGAGTTACCCGTTCCTCCTCCACTACCATTGTTCAATTCCGCATTCAAGGTTGTGGCCATCGTCATCTTCAGAGTTTCTATGTTTTTAAATTGTGATACTTCTCAGTATGTCAATTTGTCAAGGTTTGAAAAATTAACAGTTCAAAATTAAGAAGAAAATCCAGATCCACACCGAGCGATACCAAATCTTTTAAAATCTTGGAAAGAAACTTTTTAAATATCTCCGTGCACAAGTAAACTTGCAAGAATGGCTGGTGACTTCCTCATATGAGGTCTTAGTGTCACTCGCCACTTAAGATTGTCAAGTCAATGTTTAAGGTACCACTTCAAGTTTAAAAGCCACAGATTTTGTCATCGAAATAGACAGGGGAAAATAATTTATAAGCGGATTCGGAGTCAGGGAGCCAGAAAGGAGAGGCTTCTCATTGGCTGATTGACATTGTCATTGGAGCTTCTGTGACAGAGATCACGGGCACTTCGGGGAGGGGTCGGGCGCTCTTTACTGAGATTGAGCATTAGTGTTACCTTTACCAAAAACACTTAACACAAAAATACTATTTATGTGTTGCGTGCTTATGACATCGATAATTAACATAATTCTATCTTGCAACACAGCATTGCAGATTCGCTGTATCTTTACCATTTCTGTGCAATTGTTACACGTATAACAATAAAAGGAATATATCTGCTGCGAATTATCTTCTATCCAGTTCTTTTATATTTCTCAAATTAAAGACCAGAAGCATTGATGCCTATTCCAAAGGTAAAATTAACAACACTGTTGGTACTTACAAGGAGCTTGTACATTTTCTTTAATATTACACAACCAAATGTCCCCACCACCCCCCCCCCCAAATGGTCAAACCGATATTTACCTGTCTTCCTGTTCTTGAGGATCCCTCCCATGACAGTGCCATCACTGATGTTTCGTACGTAAATAATCATCGCTTCTTAACTTCTTTAGGTAGTAAATAATCATTTCCTAACAAGACAAATTAATTGCATAAGTTATACGATACGTTTACAGACAATGGTTGTTCTATTAATTCTTCATACCAAAGCATGGCAATATTAATGATCCTGCATGGGAATAATGGAGAAAAATACAACACATTTAACCTGTATAATAAAATAAAAACATTTTGTGAGAACCTAGAACTATTTTGTTTGTGCTATTTACAGGGCTATGCTTACCCGTTTGGGACAACAAACTGGCACAACACAGGCACGCTCTTCTGTTAATCAGATATATATTTTTTGGATGGTTATAGAGGGTTATGCTGCATTCAGAATACGTAATTTTAAATACACCACTTCTATTTTTCCACATTGCAACTCATTTACCAAGACAATACATATTATTGTTGTACTCAAATGGAGCTAATACTCATAAATTATGCAAGGGAAGTAGTAAGAGCCTGTTACAAAGAACTTGGTATATTTCTGTTTTATTTTCGTCTGTAAGCTTTCCTCTTACAAAGGGTGTTTGTTTCAAGTTCTTCGAAAGACAGGTATAAAACCATTTACCTTTAAACTAAAAGAATAAATGCTTTCTAATATCAGATTATTTTATTTCATAATGTTTTCTCAATTTCCTATTCCTATGACTCTTGCCATTCAGTAGTAAAGTCTTTCTTGAAGCCTGGGTCTCATTAATTCGGGCACAATTGTCAAGCAGCGATAAATTACAAATTGCTCGTTCTTTGAGCATTATGTAAATCCACCTCAAACATCCTTTCTTACAGACCCTAGGTGACAGATTTGGCAGTGCTGATTAGAGGAGAATCTGGTTTAAGCGGAAGGAGGCGCGCACAATAGGGGCGCACGCGACCCCTGGGATCCCGTGCGCGTGAGATGTACCACCATTAGCCGTTAAATGATGTGCGACAGATGCTAAGCCTACTGCCGGGCCCATTAAAGCTTTATAACCCCTTTACGGGCACACTGAGGGCCACTTCAAACAAGCCGGCGTGTGAAGGTTTATTTTGACCATTAGATGCCTATAACAAGCTAATTTATCCTCAAAATTGACTTCAATTGAAAGGTTAAAGACTTGTGAAAATTAGCATGCTAGTGATGGTTTGTTTTGAAACACGCAGAGAGAAAGGAAGGGCCTTAGCAATAATCCACGCTTCTTGATCTAATATGGAAACACCTTTTCAGAGAGTAAGTGCTTAAGACTGGCACCGTATTATCCCATATCATAGAAACTGTCTCCTTTATCACCGAGTTGCCTTTCCTTCTCTGATGGGATTCGGAAACTTCGAAAACATTGCTTCATAAAGTTGAATAAAGCATGTTATATTTTTGCGATCATATCCGGTTTTATGCACAACTTATAAGTATACATATCTCTTTTCTGTTTTCTTTTTTAATTTGGCATAAGTTTTACTATCTTTTCTGTTATTTGTGTGCAGAGTAAAACATCAGTCATAGTAATTCTATGGTGCAATGTTGAGTTACCACACAGTACACCAAAAAGATTATTCGCTTGCAGGCCAGAGGTAGATCTGAACAAAAACGAAACAAAGATAGCAAAATGTTAGAATAAGATTTGCAAAAAGTTCGAAACACTGATTAAAAACAATGCACAAGACATAGCCACATTTTACCCACTGAAGATGGACGTAAAATAATTGTTTCGTATTCATGAATTCTGCAATTAAAAATAGACTTAGGAAATTATTACATGTTTCGGATCTACTGCACTATACTTTTAAAAAAATCCAAATGCACAGCACCCTGGCAAAGCAAGGTTTTCCTTACCGGTGGGGACGCCAGGCCTGTAGGGGAAGTATGGGGTGCAGGCGCATCGCGGACACCCCCTCTAGATCTGCCAATGCAGCATGATCAGGGTAACATATTCTTTGATCACCTGTAAAATACAAGAAATAATCAAATAAACAATAAAACCCATTCAGGATTAACTCCAGAATAAGAATGATGAAGCAGTTATCGTTGTCTCAATTAAAATAAGTCATTCTCTGGTCCTTTCCTTTCTTTATTTTACATTGCTGAATGGATTCTACAAAAGTAGGGCTTTTAGGCTACGAAGTATATTAGAACAGTAATAACGTACTTTACATGACACTCCGCTGTGCACTACCTTAATTTGAGGTGTATCAGGGAATCAAAATATTGAAAAAAGTTATTATTAATTGGTCGTGAATTACATAATCCACAACTGTAAACCTACGTTTTCTGTGAATCCGTTAAACAACTTAAATAAAGTGATCAGAGATATTCTTTAGTTGAGATAAGGCAAAGCTGAAGTAATAATTTTACTGTCTGATCACGGCCTTACGTCTAACTGGAATGCAGGATGGAAGGAAATGTTGAAGTGTTAGAATTTTCGGAGAATTGAATGTTGATTTAGATCTCCATACAACGTAAGATTAAACAAAGTACGTTTAACTCAACACAAAGTCCGTGTTTACACAGACATGTTTACCATAATAGTATTTGGGAGCGGATCCAGAAATTTGTCTGAGAGAACGATAACTCGAAATACTTGCTGTCGGGCGCATATGTTTCAGCAGAATGTTGGGTGGAGTGGGGAAGGGGTGGGGGGGGGGGGATGAGGAAAGCCAGCCCCCTGCTTTCATAGATCGGTAATTGGTTATAAATGTGTCAAAATTTTGAAATAAGTTTTGAGAACACTTCGAAACCCTGATTAAAATTAATGCAAAGCTGCCATCTCTCGAGCTTTAATAGAACTTCTTAATTGATGTTCCCAAAAGGTACGTACAGAAAATAACGTGAACTCCTATGGTCCGAAAAAAATCTTTGTACAACAGTAAATCTATTTTTCTATAATGTGCACACTCGCAAAAATCTATTTTCCATCAATATCAGTTTGTAAGAAGCCAAATGAACTGCATTTCGAAATGAGAACGGAACAATAAAATAAACAACGGCAAAAAGTGCCCATATCTTTAACTGCACGCTCTACGGCCATTCTTCGTAAAACACCGTTTCCAAGATCAACTTTATCATTTAGATTCACAAAAAAGGAACAATAATTAGGACGTATGCACTTGTAGGAGTCTATGGCAATATGGCGCAAAACCGGTATGCAGAATGGAACATAAATACTGACCGGTGCAAGGGAAGTGTGGACCTCCTGTCAGCATACACTTGATATGGTATTATTGAGCACAACGTGGAATAATATTTTCAATAGGCATTTTATTTAAAGTTGGAAGTATTTAAATTGCTATTGTGAACCTGCCTTGAGCTATCGATAAGCTTGTACAATATTACGATATAGTTAACATACCAGTTCATATTACCTGGAGTTCGTATTAACTATCAAATCTGTACCTTGATTGCGCACATGGTACAAAATTATCGAACAATATGTCAGGCAACATTTATGACTGATAACATTAATTGAACGCTATATTTTACTGTAAATGGCAAGGAGAGACACAAACACAGTTTCATAGCTGTCGCGTCTACAGCCATTTCTATCCAAAATGGTGCATTTGATGGGAATAAAATTTGCTCCCTTATGGGTCCCGCTGGAAAGACGGTTACAGACCTTTTCGCTGTTACTCTTGTTGGGAGTATTTTCATTTTTTCCTGCCGTGTGTACTTTATTGTTTATATACTTACTGTTTTTCACTAACTTCTATTTTTTATCTATTGGATATTTTGCATGGATGTTTTATGATATAAATATATTGCAAACTTCGTGTAAAGGCGGTCGAAGAAGTGAGAGAATCAGGAATTCGAAAGTCATGAAATACTTCAGAGATTATTTTCCGGTAAAACTACACACAACTGCGGATTTGGATCCTGATAAAAATTACATATTTGGAAGTCACCCACATGGAATCATGGGTTGTGGAACCTTGATCAATTTTGCCTGTGACATAACAGGGTTTAGTAAAAAATACCCAGGAATAAAGTGTTATCCACTGACCCTCACAATGAACTTTAAGTGGCCTGTGCTCCGGGAAGTTATCCTCTGGTTTGGTAAGTAAATCTTATCTGCTTCATTGTGCAGTTGGTCGTTCAGACGCCACTCTTGCATCTTCTGCAACAAAATGTAAGGAAAATTACTAATAAACTCTGAAAGTCTTATTTTGGAAAAAATAATAAATTATTTCAAGTGACCTCAAACAGGTCAATATTTACAATTTCAAACAAATGAGTCAGTTGTCAAAATAAATAGTCAAGCCAAAAACTGAAAGATAAGAAAGAGGTGGCCACCACATGAGGTAGCTCAAGTCTTTCGAATGATCGGATCGCCCTCGTAAAAGCAAGACTACGGGCTTTTATGATTAATAGTGGTGTCTATGATCCAAACCGATTTTTAATGCAAGTAAAAAGTATTTTTTATTTGTCTGATAACGTATAGGTATATGTGATGTTAGTAGAAAAAGTTTGGAATGGATACTTACTGAACAAGGAACGGGTAACGCTGCGGTTATAGCAGTAGGTGGCGCTGAGGAAGCTCTGGAATCACGCCCGGGTGTTTACAGGCTGACGTTAAAGAACAGGAAAGGTTTTGTAAAGGCAGCAATACGCACTGGGTATGTACATCAACATACGAAAGCTTTGTAGAAGTGAATTTATCTTGTGTGCTGTCGTCGTGTGCAAAATTATAATAGTCAAATTTGGTATCTACATTTTAAAATTTCCGTTTCCTTATACATGTATAAGTTATGTGGTTATATAAAAAATGTTTGATCACCTAATGCTTACCTTTTCTGTGATTCTAGTTCAAGTCTTGTACCAGTGTATTCATTTGGAGAAAATGACCTCTTCTATCAAGCTGACAACCCGAATGGTTCAATGGTCCGACTCTTCCAGGAGAAGTTCAAGAAGTTCTTTGGTTTTTCACCAGCATTCTTCTATGGAAGAGGAATATTTAACTACACTTTTGGATTCCTACCACATAGGAAACCAATAAATACAGTCTGTAAGTTTCTTGATTATTTTACGTAGACTGATTTCAGATAATGAAATGTATTACGACAAATGTTTTTAGCTAGAATGATCTGGACGAAATA
Organism: Haplosyllis anthogorgicola; assembly: GCA_038406195.1. NCBI lineage: Eukaryota > Metazoa > Annelida > Polychaeta > Phyllodocida > Syllidae > Haplosyllis > Haplosyllis anthogorgicola. The sequence continues at coordinate 26,553 of JBCAUI010257745.1, forward strand.
ACGATGTATTAATCTGGTAAAAACAATACATCGTGGCCTTACTGCCGACTGTAAGTCGGTTAAGTGACATTATATTTTCTGCATAGGCTGCGCCATAGCACATGCGCACTACAGTCAGCACGGATGTGCCACAATGCAAGCCCTGCACACTGCAATTGGCAATTAACCCTGCTAACTCTTTAATTTTCAGTGGGTTCACCAAAACCTACCATAAAGATGGCCTCTCCATCACAAGAAGATATTGACCGCATTCATCGTCAGTACGTGGATAAACTGACGAAACTTTTTGATACACACAAAACAAAATTTGGAATAAGTGAAACTGTCAAATTAGAATTTGTGTAACTCTCAATAGGCAAAATTGTGAGAAAAACATGCTACATATATTGCAAATACAAATGGCTACAAATTTTCTACCTACACGTTTATTGATACAAGAGTTCCAGAAATCACAGACAGACATTTATCTCCTACATTAAATTTAAGTTTTTCACATTTAACAAATTTGTAAAACTTAGCAGTGAAACTTTGTTATCTATTGATTCCAGAGAAGCAGTGATAACTAATGACGATTGAAATAATGTTTAAAAATAAATAAATACCAAGTGAAACAACAAACAACAAAAATGTCCTGCGTTCGGGGACTTGCATCCCCTTTCCGAGAGATCGTTGAAATGTAAAAGAAACTGAAAGAAAATGGAATATGACCTTGACCATTGAACGTATGTGACCAAGACACTGATCTTGACCCTGTACATAGGTATAATGTAAACTATGGCTCGCAAAATATGGGGTTGGGTGATTCTGGGGCGGTTGGGGGGGGGGGGGTGGTAGGGAGGGTCTAAGTCCAGTTTTCTTTATTATCAATTTTCTTTGTTTTCTTTATTATTATATTATTTTCTTCATTAACTTTTGTCTCCACATTTTCTTCAAACTTGGCACAGTTCTGTTCTGCATTATTACCCACCTTTCTGTGCATTATGGTACTTCTACCTTGATTAGCCAAGGTGCTGTACCTTGTAGGGTAGCACCCCACCAAGAAGTTTCTATCACTAAATTACATTAAAAGTTTTTTTCCCAGAAAGTGTCTAAACTGATTTGAAATGACCAGAAATGAATTTCCAGCAGGGGCTGGACAGAAGTACGTGTACCTATTTTTAAACATTCTTTAAATTATCAGTAGTAATTACTGCTTCTCACGAATCAATAGACAACAAAGTTTCACTGCTGAGTTTTACAATGTCTGAAATGCAATTCCCAGTTGGCGAGGGGGGGGGCCCAGAAAACTGTAATGGCAAGAACAAATAGACAAAAACATAGACATGACTAAACGTACATGTCTAAAATTTGACATATCCTAGTAAGCGGCACGTAAAATGTACTATATTATGCAAATCCCAACAATTTGCAAGATAAATACATAAATAAATAAAAATACAAATAAAAAAACCAACCTGCCCAGTAATTAACATATATGTGTCTAAAACTAATATGGTTTTTTTTATTAATCTCAGCAAAAAAACCCCCACGAACCTGAAGTTTCAAATTTTAACTTCTTCACAACATTTAGCCTGTACACACACTGGTGTTGTAATTGTAAGCCTATTCTTCTGTACTGACCTAAATTTAGTCATGTTGTGAATGCCTTGTAGTCTGTAGGTAAACGGGCATTGACGTGTGCACAATAATAAGATTTGACGCGATGATTATGCATGGGGTTCAATATTCGCCAACCACAAAATCGACTGGAAAAAACACAAACCAATGCGACTTGAGAAATTCAATAGTGACTGGATGACCGTCACATCTGATACTCTGCGCAGAGATATTAAACTCTACGTTGCGGAATCTCTACCCACAAATTTAATTGAGTGGTTTATTTTTAATGCCCGCAACATGCAGGTAATGCAATGTGTGTGAACCACGTATCATGAAAGATTAAACGAGACACCGTACGGCTTCAGAACTAGTCTTGCGGAGGTAAAGATAAGGCATCAGCCAGTCAGCCAGTTTTGGTGGTGAATGCTGTAAGAGTACGGCCTTCCGCAGGTCTCCTTCAATTAAGACAACTGGGATTTCGTGTGGGTAGCGCGCGGGCGACACAGACGATAGAGCCGGTTTTGTGAGTGCACGGTCATTTGCAGTTGGGAGCCAAACAGACAGCGACCAACATAAGTTTATAAAGGTGAAACTCATGCAAAAGGCTGGATGTACACTGTTATGAGTAGGGACACAAGCTTCAGCTGACTGGCCACGTAGTCATAGTACTCAGACCTTTAGTGAATGTAACACTTCTATTGTCAAAGTAAAAGTTACCAATTACAATCTATATTCTTTCATTGTTCTCAGCTCAACTGGTGTTACAAAATTTGACAGTAAATTTCTCCCGACCACTGAGCCACCAATATATGCAAGTTTTATTTTGGATAAAGTTTGGATAAAGTTTCTTTCATCTTTAAAGGCCTTAAATTTCTTAAAGCTTAATTTCAGTTTGTGTTGCGGGGATGTTTTATGTTTATTTTAATATTAGATGGGGTAATTTTAAACAGCCTGAAATGTAATAGTCAGTAAGAGTCTTCAATCGTGTGTGCAATCACATGCATGATTTTGCAAAGTATTGAAAAGTTAACAGGAGAAGGGTTTAAGAGAATATCGGACGTATTTCTGGATGTTTAAGCAACAACACGGTCTCGTCCACAATCAGATTTCTTCAGCCCAATTTGAAATGGTAAAGGTTACTTTTCAAGAAGTTTATTAGTGTCCTAGATACTTTGGAATTTATTCTATATCCTGGTTTTTACATAAGATAACACAGATAAGGAACACTTTAAGTTTGCAAGAGTCTGCAACAAAGAAGGTCAAGGTTTTCGGACGTAATTAATTAGAGCAATTTTATGCAACTGCAAAACTCAATTTTACAATAGAGATAAAATGAAGCTGTTTGGCTTAGAATTAACCCCACTGTGGGTTCCCGTGGAGCGAAGACTGCAAACGTTGTCTATTGCTTTTTACGTTGCTATGTTTATGGTTTTGCCCTTTGTAACTTATTTTACCGCAATCGCTTTAGTTTTCACATCGTACTATTGGATATCCATTGGCTACTTTGTTTGGTGTGTCTATGACAACTACTTCAGCAAGGCAAGTATCAAAACAAAATTTTGATACACAGATTTCTCACTCTGAATAATTAAGCCGTTGCATGGTAATGCAACGGCTTATAGTCTTCAACTAGGAGTTCGTAGATATGCAGTGCTGAAATGCTGAAAGGTTGCAAGTGCAAGCCACCCCCCACCCCCATCATCATCAGGTTTGACTTGGATGGGACCCCCCCCCATCATCATAAAGTCTGGCTTGGATGGGGCCCCCCCAATCATCATCAAGTCTAACTTGGATGGGACCCTCCCCCATCATCATCAGGTTTGATTTGGACAGAACCCCCCATCTGATTTGGCAAAATGCATTTCTGGCCTTTTCAGACACATTGTAGAAAAAAAAATTTCAGTGTATTATGCTATTGGACATAGACTTTCTTTACGGAGTTGGCTCAAGGTATATACAGTGAGTTGAGGGACCTTGCTCAAGGGACAAGCAGTGTGCACTTGCAACATGCAACACCACTATAATACCTAATTAGGTAAAAATCATTACTTTAAATGGGATATCTAA
>JBCAUI010257746.1:0-16087 GCA_038406195.1 Haplosyllis anthogorgicola
AACATTTAATTTATCATTTTAATTTATGCTTTGATACAGGTAAGATATTTAGAAATTGTACATTACATATTACTACACTCTTCCCTTCCTTTTAGGATTGCAACTAGATCGGAAGATAGTAAACAGTACTGGTTTAAGGATAGTGATATTACATAATTGTACATTACGTATTACTACAGGTGTGCAGATTGCCAATTGCACTTGTGTTTATCATGCTTCCCTCTTGCCCACTCTCATAATGACAATAATTGAGAGTTGTACCAAATATGTTAGATATTTAACTCACACACTAAAAATTTACATTGGTTGTAAGCCTAAGACATTGCACTGTATATATGGCAGCAATAAAGAAAGTATTTATATTTTGTTACCTTGTTTTGTGAAAAGTTTTGTTGTCCAATAGGATAATTAGAGAATGGACTTACTTGAAAAATAGGTTAAATAATAATTTTTGGTATTTTCCCCCTACTTTTCATTTTATCCTGCCAAAATGTCAATTTTGTACCTGCAAAGAAAAAACAAAACATTTAGTTTTGGGAATTCCCGGGGAATACCTCATGTGATGTCACACATTGCATATGGGTAATTTAAATTCAGGAGTCATTTGGGTTTGCGGTTTTTGCCAGAAATATGTGGGATGAGGAGTGTACAAATTTTACTGTAACATGTCAATAACTTGTAGAACATATGTAGAACAATATTTTCCTCTGTACAAAGTCACAAATAAGTTTATTGGACTTTCATTTTACATAATGTAATACACAACCCAAATTTTGCTAAGCCACCATCTTAGATCATTTTTGGTTTGTTTTGATTTACAGAGTAGCATTTCTTCAGCCTCTGATGTACTGCAATTAGATGGACCAGTGTTAGCAGCAGGGACCAAGAAGGAAAATGGTTATCCAGATTGGGTCAATGCCCAGGCATTATGCCAACTGGGAAATGTACCATTCCCAGCTGGATTAAGGATTAAATCGGAAAATACCCCCTTCACCTTCATTGAATCAAACTACATGCTCCATATGACTAAACAGGTCCTTTCCAGGAAAATATATGATCTGAATTCCTCCCAGCAGAAATTCAGACAGCAGCTGCTGCAGGCAATGATACAAGTTTTTGCAAGCCATTGAAGGCATTTTAAATGCCTCACACTTCAAGTATCCATCCCACCCTCAACAACTACTTGGAGAATTGATTGATGAAATGAAATATGTCTTCAGTGATGAATCCACAACTAATGCCATTGGATTGGGATTCATAATAGAGTCCATCTTGAATGTGGGTGAAACTGTAACTATAGGACAAAATTGGGACAGTCATGGGGCTGTGACAGGAAAAGGCATCTGTGACATGGCATGCCTAGTCTACATCCAGAATGCTGATAAAGTCAATTATGTGGATCTGAACCAGAAGGCCTATTTCTCCAGCACAACAAAACTTACAGGGGTGCCCAGTGCTGCTGACAACACTGTGTACATTGAATATATGACATGTAATAAACTGGAACAATTGGAAGAAGAATTCATAAAAAACAAGTTTGCTCAGAGAGAAAATGATTTTTTCAAACCATGACCCATCACATGTACTGCAGACTGGGTTGTGAAAATGCATGGAGCACCAATTTTGCATGGGGATGGCAAATCAATGTACAATCTGACAGATTCAGATGAAGGCTTGAATATGCTTCTTCTCACTTCAACCGTGCAGCTTGCTCATAATAAATATGTCTTATCCATGCTGACAAGTGACCATAAAATTAAGTTGTTCTGCATTGAAAAACCCCAAACTGGAAAAACCAGTTACACAATTTATAAGAGAGAGTGTAGGGAATACAACCTAAATCATGTAAATATGCCAGACCAAGAATGTTTGCCATTACCACCAACTTACATCTGGTGTCAAAGATCAACATACTTTCTAGGTGGTTATGATTCAGAGTCAGAAGAGGGCCAATCAAAACCAGGGCCAGATGTGACATACAGGAAATTGGAGTATCCAGAGGATTTGCAGACCATGTGGCAAGGTCTCCATGAAAGACTACAATCATTTATAATATCAACTTTCACGGCTATTGATATTCTGGTCCACCAATTTGAACAGATAGCCCAGAATGAGGTGGATATGAAATTCCAAGAGGCTTACAATAAGGGGTTCAATTACCAGTTGTACAGAAACAAAAGTAGCATGCCATGGGGAAAAGGAGACATTGCTGACAATGACTTTATTCATGGTAACAACAGATTTGCCAGAGAATTGATGAACTTCAGGAAGGAAAAGGATGCATAGTACATCAAGTTCCAAACCCACCTGTTAAAAGAGCCAGAACACAATAGTTTGAGTACATGACTTTCCTGTTTTGATTTTGGTTGTTTTGTTGTGTTCTTATGACTTCTGAAGAAGAAAAGGAGAAAGATAATTAATATTTTAGTACTAGTATCTTAGTAATATTTTAGTACACAAGATATGAATAAGTAAATTTATTTTTGCCTTTTTATGCTTATAAAAATTAATTTACAATAATTGATTGAATTGCAAGCAGATTACAATATTCGTACTGATAACATTTTGTACTGCATACTATAATTTTGAATGTATTTTATTTTTTGTACATATTTTTTAAATTAACTGTACATGTACATTTTTGTCCTATTTCTGAAAAAAAACCCAGAAAGACACTAACCTTTTTGTGACTGGAAGCAGTAAATTGAACATAATAGAGATAAATGTGAAATATGTAAATGTTCACTTACATTTTTGATGTTATTTCATTTGACATGATCCAAAATAATGTGATGTCATTCATACAAAAGAAAAATAAAACATTCTCTCTCACACTAATTTTTATGTTTCCTTTTACTTTCAAGTGGGTAATAAATTTTAATAAATTTTTAATTGATTAATCTAGTATAAAATGAGATTTTCCGGGAATGTGGACTGCTAATGAAATCAGTTTGTAGAGATAAAAAAGATGTCGGTGTGTTGGAGGTGTGTGGGGTAAAAATTATACAAATATGGGGGTATTTCACTTTAAATACAGCAACATTAATATTCCTCACTAAATATATTAAATATATTATTCTACTTTAAATGCAAATAAACAATTAAAGGTTTTTTTTGCCAATCAAATTCTAAGATCATAACACCAGATTTTGGATTAGTTGGATAGCTTGGTTAATATATACTGCTTATGTTTTCATTGGCTCTTGGGCTTTGGCCCATAGAAGAGTTGTCCAACCCTATTGTACAGGTTTCCTACCTCCTTTACCACCTTCTCAGGGTGTTACTTACTTACCAAAAAACAGATCCAGTTGAGGGCCTGGATCTGTTTCTGTGTGCAGCCATTCCAGCACAGTTTTTGCACTTGTTTTATTTTTTTTCTTCAATAAATTAGGCTAAAATTACATTCACATATTTTTCCGCAAAATGACAATGGAAAGAGAATACTACAGATGGATACATGTCTACATGTAAAAATTACTTTTTACACAATGTACTCAGTATTTTTGGGGATTACATTAGACTTAAAATTTAGATGACACCACTTTTGAATTCAGATTTAGACACCCTGGAAAATACAGGTACTAAGGAAACCAATATGGATGCCATGATAAAGAAAACAGGAAACTAAAAAGTAAAATAGGTATATTTCATTTTTTTAGGTCAGTTTTATTCAACAGACTACTTATGTTTATATTGCAGTGACTTCTGTGACCTAATGGGGTGCAGTAATGAGGTCTGATTACCCCAGGCTGTTCTGGTGGGTATTTCAAATTGCTTTGGATGCTAGGTTTATCGGATACTGTAATGTATAAAATTAGTAGAGTGAGTAGGTAGGGTTTCCGACACATTCCGGTCAGTTGATAAGAAGTAAAAGGTTAACCTACAATTTCTTCGATATTTCGATATAATATAGATTTAACAATTAGAAACAATGAAGCCGCCCACAGCCGTTCATTTTCTCGAGAGAACAGCTTGTGTTTTTGTGGGCATTAACATCTCATCATGGAATAACTTTTTTAAACGTTCAAAAATTGTGTAATAAAAGCGACACTTATTAGTTTAAAATTTTTCTTTTAAACTTTTAACTTACCTGTCAGAAGCTCAGCGATAATCCTCATAAATGTCGATCTATTATCCTTTGCTGTCCATTTAACACAATGTTATACGTTTTATATTTCAAATTATTATTTTTAAAGTGGCTCACCAGTTAGAATGTCACATGCAATCCTCTATAGTTCAACAGATATTTTATCAATTGACCGTATAGTCCGTTTAAAATAAACGTTTATCCATTTAAAGTAATGAACTTATCTCAACACGGAAAAACACGTGCGTTCTCAATGACAACACAACACGTTGTGGAATGAACAGCTTTAAGTCTGATCTGCAGTTCTCTATTACTTGAAGCTGTATCTATGCCAGTTTGAAGCGCAGTATTACAGTGTAATGTGGTGTTCAATAGAGTTCACTATGTCAAATGTGCCGAACTTCAATGCGATTAAAAACGAAATAAACCAGATCAACAACATGCCTTTAAATGTTTTTGATCAGTTTTAGCTTTTCTATTAAAGTTACATTTGCATAAATTAAAGCCATCTTCCTCGAGGTGCCTCTGCATTTTCTTGACCTCAATTCTATCCTAACAAAGCTTTTGGTTTGTACCATGTAATGACCTTGACCTATATTTTGATCTTGATATCAATGACATGTCTACACATCATGATAGATTATAGGAGTTGATGCTTTGACCTTGAAGCTTGAACACAACTCTCAAAATAGCACGATATGTAACGCATCCAAATCCAAGAAAGTAAAACTGTTGTCTTGCTTCACATTGGCGGATCCAGGATTTCTCGTACAGGGGGCGCCTGGCCCGTAGGGGGGGGCGCCAACCCAATTTTCACCTATTTTCACCCAAAAATCGGGAAAAACTGCATGAAAATGAAGAACATTTTGGCCATGGGGGGGGCCACGCCCCCCCCCTAAATCCGCCAATGCTTCAAGTTCGGGTTGAGCATAACGTCGTTTATTATTTACGTAATGATAAAAGTGTGGTGTTACATAATAAACTAACCTCATTGCGCAATCTTTGAACTACTACATTTCTTTATTGGGTATTGGAATTATAATTCCAATATCCAACAGAGGGCATTGCGGCTCTCTGTATTGACAAGAAGCTTCTGTGGTTTGCTTGTCAGTCATTAATTTTTTTCTGGGATTGACCCCAGCCCCACTGCCACCCCTACACAGTAAAGTCAGTCAGAGTAGAGTCAAGGACCAGAAGGACCAGACCCCCACCCCTGCTGGAAAATGCGTCTCTGGCCATTTCAGATCAATTCAGACATTTTCTGAAAAAAAAACCATTTTGTTATGTTTTAATGTAAAACAATACGGCATGAGGCTATGCTCACCGACAGGTCATTCTCGTTAACAGAGACTGACTATTTTGCCCTGAACTGTACTGAAACGAGAATGCTGAATGAAGTGCAGTTTATGAGCTTGTTCCGCGCTCTGATGGGGCAGATTGCTGCTATTACGAGCCATTTCTGGACTAATATTTGAATGAGAGAATCACAATTACAGACTGAAAGCTGTCAAACATGTTCCGCGAGACATTGAGTGGCCTCTGCGTGCGGTATTTACTGAGGTCTCTCCACTAATGGTATGTTGCACCAAGTCTCTATTGTTGTGTATTGCACACAAACGTGTCTACTAAATTCCTTGAGCTTCTGCTTTTCTCTTCTCTTTTTCTTTTTTAATTTTGAAACAATAGAAATTCACGTTATGTTTTCTAGAGAAATGCCCAGCAGTATGTATTGGTACATTTTACCACTTTTTTTCCTTAATTTTGTGCAAAAAAGCAACTGACACGAAATAAGATAATCTATTTCTGTGCTGAGATACTTTGAAGCAGCAAGAAAAATACATTCCCGGGTCATTTCCATTATATGTCACCATGAACCAAATAAACATGAACCAAAGGAAGATCAATATCACTGACAGACACTTGACAAGAAATGGCGGTGCTGTGGTTTGGCATGTTATCTTTTAATCTTTATGACAAACACACATCACACTGGAGAGGGCTCGAGATATCACTCCGCAAATTCAGCATCTCTCACATGTCTCACTTCTGTGATTCGGACATTTTCTGCTTTTTCTCAAAGAAATTCTGCTATGAAGCACCCATTTGGCAGGAAAACATCACATGACATCATACTCAGCCATTTTGGAGCATTTTAGCTCAAACTGAAAGTTTCTAATTTGATGTGGCTCCTAGTACAAGTTTATGTGTTGTAATATGCATTTGTTGAACCTCTCGTTAAAGGCCCATTCACTTTAATGAAACGGTTTAGGAATTAGAAAAGAAACTTTTATAAAGCGCCACGTGCACGCACGCACGCACATCAGTAACTGCCAGCATTCAAGCTGCTCACTCTGGAGTACTCATTAGAAGATGCTTACACCATATCTCCCAGTGTAGGTACAGCAGCTGAAGTGCTACAACTTTTCAGTCCAGTCCGTAGCAATTAGTCGTTCACACCATAACTGATGAATGTTAACTGAACTTGATATACCACAGTTATCACCAGTTATATCATTATATCTTTATCATTTCAGCTTACAACTTTTAACTTCCCAGCCAAGAACTCCCCTGAGAACTCACCCAACCTTGGTGTGAGCTATCCCATAAGTAAGCCATCACCTTGGGATGATGAGATAAGGGGGCAGCTAAACATACCCCACTAAACGTCCTTCCACATAGGGATGGTTTTACACCTTGGCCTTGTGATGCTGTGATTTACTAAAACACTATCCAATAATTCTACCCTGTCCAAGAGTAGAACCTGGGCCACCTGCACAGCAGCGCTGCATGCTAACCACTATACTACAGGGCTCATACTGATGGTGCAACAGCGCAGCAAAGTAGGAGCACTCACTGTCTGAGTTAGAATCATGATGCTCTAGCCACTCGGCCACAGCGTCCACCTGCACTTGAACTCTAAAGGAGAGAATGCAAGATTGTGTAAACTTGAATATCAGTAGCTGCATGACAAAATGACAGAAATGTGGACGTACATGATGCTGGACATAATCGAATAAACTTCTCTTCTTCACTTTGTCTGGTCGAGTCTACAGATGAGATGTATGTGACACCAAACGCTTGTGATTGTGTAAAAAGATCCAGTCTGAACCGACTGCAATTTTTCACGTCACAGAAAACCTTTCCAAGAAGAGAAATAAGTGAATTTAAAGTAATCATCTAAAAATGTGCAGATCAAATTGCTGGAGTATTGAGCCCTTCAGTCAGTGTTTAACGGCTGTGGCTGATGGGAACCTTTGTGGCTGTGGAACTGATGAATGATCACAAGTCTGACACCGTCACCCCGTCGAGTCAGAAACCTCTACTACGATGTAAAATACCATTCAGAAATTCATTTAATTTTGAGTCAATAAAATTTTATACTTTGTCTTCCACTTAAATAAAACATCTATTGTATCCAAAATGAAGAGAAATGAACGGACATTTCATCTCATGTACTCCTAGCATTTTCTTGAACCTCCAACTTATTTATTATTGAAGAATTGAGTGCTTCTCAGTACACAAAATTCGTTTCAGGACTTTAACACGGTACCTTATGTACAAATCCTTATGTACACAGCTGATACGGTTTCTGTGTAACGTATTTTTGTCCTTTTAATTGAACAGAATTAGTGCAAAATTTCTGGCCAATTTCACTGGCGGATCCAGGGTTTCTCACAAGGAGGGGCACCAACCTTGGGGCGCCCCAATTTTAACCCATTTTTGCATGAAAATTACCAAAACGGCATGAAAATGAAGAAATTTTGGGCTTCTTCGGGGGGCGCCTGGCGCCCCCTTGATCCGCCAATGTGTTTTATTATTTGTATTATTATTTCAAGATATTGAAGAACTTTGGTTCAAATAACAACGTAATATACATAGTGGAAGACAAGACAGTAATGCAAACTGATGAATGATCACAGACCTGACTCCGTCACCCGGTAGAGTCAAGGAGACAACACTGAAGCCTGACACGTTAACGACGACTTCAATAACAGTAGAGAACGAGTAATTCAATAAGAGAACAAAGGATCTCTCCTCTGTGATAGCATATGCTTAGATTGTGTAATATCTGGATCGGTACGTAAACGAAGTATTTGATAGACGGGACAAGGTGAACAAACATTAGTAAACTATACTTTCCTGTAATGCCATCATTTTCTTATGAGTGTCATGAAACAAAACAAATGTGAGGAAAATTATGTTTCCTTAAAATAAATTTGAAAATGAATAATATGGTTGTGAAAAATTACATATTTATGGAATGTCAATAACTTGTCAAGTTAGACCTACTAGTAAAGAATTTCAAAAACATTGAATAGTATGGCAAAATACCGTAGAACTTGTCTTGAGCAACACCTGTCTTAAACGACATCATGCCTTTTTTCGACACTTTTTACAGCATACAACGTTGTTAAAACAAGTTTAAATGACCCTGTCTTGGGCGACACCCTGCCTTTTACAACACTTTTTGGATGGAAAAATTTAGTGTCGCTCAAGATAAGTTCTATTGTATTATGTCACAGCAGTCAGAATCCCGTCTTAACTCCTTAGGGTGGCGAGAGGGAACCTCTGTCGTAGCATAACTGATGAATGATCAGAGCTCTGACATGATTGGGCATAACAAATCATCTTAGTCACACAAAATGCTGCAGCAAATTTCAGGGTTGAGGGCAGCAATTTGATTTTATCACTTTTGTGACTATTCACTTGAGATAATTGCACTTCTCCTTGGGTGAAGGGCAGTGCACTCTCCTTGGTGAAAGTGCTGGAAATGCTAGGGATCTATTTTTACAGGGCAATGGACAATTCATCTGAGTAAACGGCCAAGAAATTATGATGCAAGGACTCAGTGCATAAGGTAATTACAGTTATGGATTTTCACAAACCCTTCAATCCAGAAGCCTTTTACTCCAGAACAATTTGTAGGAAACTAAATGGATAGTTTTAGTTGATCTAAAGGTACTAGAGCTTTTTGGAACTACACATCCTCCCAGACTGCGATAATTGTTTTGAAAGATTTTGTGAACCGAGGTCCATTTTATGCGGCTACTGGTGTAAAAAGACTAGAATGGCAGTCTCGAGGGTTTTGATAACTCTATTTATTAACTCTGGAACAAAATACATGTAGTCTCAAGTGAGGTGCAATTAGAACTGAATAAAGATGACTACCAAAGATAATTATGACGCTAATGCTAATGCATAACTCTAATTAACCAATGGGATAGTCTTTAGACTGTCATGTGACTGCAGCAGGTGTAAGGTGGGAAGCCTGTGGCGCCCCTGGTGTCAACTCCAACTGCAGTCTTTAGACAATAGCGCTCCTGATGGTAACTCTGACTGAAGTCTCTAATCCTTTAACTACTGGTACCCATTGTTTCGGACCTGGAGTGACTCTGCTCTTGGCTTTCAAAGCTAAGATGGTACTGTTTCTAACGTGCTTACTCGCTTGCGTGCTATGAGTCGCCTCCCCCCCCCCGGACCCCGGGAAATTTAGATCCGCCAGTGTAAGCATACTATCAATGCGTACCAAATTAAATTACTACCAATTGAAACTGTTTTTTAATGTGTTGAATGGAGTGGTGCAAATCGTGACGAAATTTTTTGTGTAAATCATAACGTTTAAATTGTATATAAAGTGTTTCTTATCTCAGGATTTAAACAAGACTTTTACATCTCTAACCTTCTTACCTTATTGTTTCCCGATGTTATCTCGCTGCAGAATCCTCCATATTCCGTTCAGCTAATCCTGAAATAAAGTTTAATCCAGTTTTAGTATCTTAATGCTGTATGATTTCATTACAGAACACTCTTCCAATCAGCAATACATTTTCTGTAAACGAAGTTTTGAAACATAATTCCTGTTTCCATGGCAGTACAAATATTGTGTTAGGAATAGTATCATCCTTCCATCGCAAGTGATTATTGTGATGACTTGTTGGACTTCCCCGATAATAAGTTAATGGAGCTTAGTTTTCTTTTCAGGCGTTTGAGTGCAGCACCAGATGGACCATAAATTCAAAAGCTTTTAACTCCAGAATTTGTATCAAATATTCTTTCAAATTTCAAATCTCATTCCGTAGTCATATGAAATCAGCTTTGTCGCTTTCCTGTTTACAACAAATCTGACTAATTCCATAATTTTGATTAGCACTCCCTGTGATCCTTAGGTTAAAACAATAAAGTACTTAGAGTTTGTGCATTGCCCGTGGTGATCCACATAATACGTATAGTAATGTTGTTTTCACACCCCACGTTTAAAGCGCATTACAGGAATAACACCGTTACGGAGCCGTGTAGAGTGCTCATGTCCTTAAATACACTACATCCTTACCTAGCGAGCTCAAGCTGCACGTCTAACGGCAACATGACCGTGTGAAATGAATTCCAAAATAACCGGATTCCATCTCAGCGGCAAACGTAACACCGCCGACTTTGAGGTGGAATCCGGTGATTTCATACTAAGCTGTTTTCTGGGTCTAACTTTAAAGTTTTGATCGCACCATTTTAAACGTACACGCACAGTTATGGAGAATACATGTAGCTTGAGCTCTCTACTCCGGGTGTGCTTGAGGAGTCTTGTTGCGGATTCATTGGCTTCTTTAGTCACACAATTCAGCAAGGAACAAATAGAGAGGTTAAGCTGCACGAAATTACGTTACGTTACACCAGCAGCCCAAGCAAAGTCGCCAGAATGCAATTAAAGTAACTTTGTGCTGTTATTAAAGAAAATAGCACGTCGTAAGAGAAATTTAAGGAGCTAGTTGAAAAGCATCAAAATAATTTTTCAATTCAGCCGTCTTTTCACAACATGAAATCATCAGATTGTGCTCAACACACAAAATCAATGCTGATCAAATTGACAGGATTTAATTTTTTGCCACTGGCACCCCGTGTCTAGGACAAGGTCTGACTCTGCCCACGGGTAGGAAATTTTCAGAAATGTGAATTGGCTACACTTGCATGCCACCTAACGTTACATTGTCGACTTACAATAACATCGCTATCCATTCTACCTACAAAACAGAATTTCTACTAACGTGTCAAATCAGCCGAAATTCATAATGCCAACAATTCAATGCATCACTCGAAATTTCGCTTAATTTCTTTGAACAGCTTACTGCCTTTTTCACTGAGATCCCCAGAGTCATGCTCTCTGACGTATGGCGTGGCACTTAACCTCACTATTGGGATTTTCTCTTAGAGTTGAGGGTTCCTTTCCCCCACAGCTTCAGCAAGAAGGAGCGACACTCGACACACATAGAGCTGTTAGTTTACAAGGAAGAAATCCTGATTCTAACTACATATTATGTTACTATGTTATGTTTGCAGTTCACCCAGTTCCTTTTGTACGTGAGCAAATGTGCAGGACTTTAAACTGCGACAGTCCATAAAGAACAGTGAAGATCCAAAGACACTGGAAAGTGAGCCAATGATTAAGTATTAATCTCATGGAAACAGTAAGTACATGATGGATGGAGTAAAGATTTTCCCTGATTGACACTTTAAAGAATAAAAAATGAAAACAGAACAGAATCTGTCTTCGGTTTCGGCCAGAAACACAGAAATACAAATTGTAAGTTGGAAAATATAGCCAGGAGGTGGCGACATCTATTGAACGTTTGAAAAATAAAATATGTAGTGCAAGGGTGACTCGTACAGGGCGCCTCCTGATGCATAAGCAAAGGGGTTACCACTGTGTCATCGTGTCTTTTGCTGTTGCACAATATGAATATGAATTTGACTTACTGCAATTTATGCAACTAAAATGTATAGTTTGCATTCTGATTAAAACAAGTTGCACTGACCATGCCATAAATAGTGCCGAGAAGTTTCCAAATTAGCTAATCAGATAAGGGAAATCACTTCTGCATGTGTACCGCATGCTATTATATTATTTCTACTAGACCATCAGTTGGCAGAGGCAGCTTAATTTCTTGGTTCATCATCACACAGCTGATTGTTACTAGTGCGATGCGACCCGCCGTGCCACAACAGCTTCTCACAGAACCCGCTTACTGGGTCGTTTATTCACCAGATTCTATTTCAGAAGCAAATTCTACAGTGTCACATTTACCACTGAGGTATTTTCTTAGCCTACCAAAATCGTTTAAAACTACACCACTTGAAACGTTTTGGGATTGAAGTTTCACTGAAATAACTGCCTTGGTATTAAGAGACACAGTCCCATGTCTTGACAAAAGTTTTCATGAAGAGAAGTTAGGGGTTACGTACTGCATTGCATGTCATACAACACATCTGAAATAATGTAGCTGATTACGGAATTATCAGATCCTGCCTGAAAATCACCGAAACGTTCGTCGTGTTACCTTTTCTGATCATGGAATTTGGTGATTCCCTCTGGTATGTTTTCTTCACTCAGTAGCAGGGTCCAAACTTCGCAAGTTTTAAAACTACCTGTATTTGACTAGGGATGCGTGACGCTTTATCTCACTAGCGTTCGGTAATTAAGACGTGTTTCCGGTCACGTTGAGACGTTACGTCGCACGGAGACTGTAGCTGCGCTGTGAAACAAACCAGCTGCGCTTCTTTTAGTAAAAAACTCAAGCGGTATGGCACAAACTTTGTGATTTAACGGTCTGTTGTGACCAGTCCTACCATCCTTTTTCTGTTCCATGCTTTCATTAAATGAAACAGACAAAAGGCTTATGACTGGAGATGATGCTATCCAATCCAAAAGACTACACGTGGGTTAATTTTGTAGGACCAAGCCATGATCCAGTATTTTCACAAGGACAACACCTGGAAGTCAACATACCACATAATGTGCACTCTATCACTAGCCATGCCACCCACCTTACGCTTTAAATTTTCATAAAAAAGCTAAGTTCAGGGAACTTACCCAGACTTGACCTATTAGTACAAAACAATACATTTTAGTTACATGTTAAATGTTTAAGATGCCTGAACTGTGGTGTGAGATTGTACTTGATCAACAAGCTTTCTTCCAAAGTATTACTTTAATTATCTAACTGCATGTTTACGCTGTTTGTATTTGCAAATGTAATTAAACACTCGGGGCTGTGATTACCACCGAATCCACATCTCTTAACAGAAAGTCAACCAATTCAATTAAACAACTAAAACCGGATGAAAAAACCGTCAAACATCAATACAGATTACTGAGTGACAATCAAGTCCCTCCGACAAGTCAATTCCAACACACCAAAAACCAAACTCAAAACAGCCAAATCTTAATTGAATTGTCAGCTACAAAACAAGTTCAGACTGTGCTTGGTAACATTTGAAACCACAAACATGCTATTGTATTTAAAACCTCTTCCTGCCTAATTTGCGTAAATTAAAATAATTAAATTTAAATTTAAATCCTGTGAGATAGAATCTTTATTGCTTTCTCACATGGGATACGATAGGATATAGGAAAACAAAATCTTCTTAATTTTCTTTACAACAAAGAAGATCAAATTTCAGCTCGCTCGTCTTCATGTTTGGAACAATAGAAATTCACACATGTAATTCTATTGTTCACAAAAAAAATCAATTTCCTTAGTTATTTTCTACAATGTGTATAAGTTCCTGGATTGATAATTGTCATCAGATCAAGAAATCAGAGGAAAGTCCCCCCCCCCCCTCCCCCGGCAAAGTACGTGATCTGGCCATTAGACGATTATGTGCCTCTTAGCACGACACTCAGAACAAATGGTTTACAGGTACGAGAGAGCCCATTAACCAGATACAATTTCCACTGGCTGTGTGGGTATTTCTTGATCTGTGGGCAACAGTCGGTTCAATATGGATTTAGTTAGGTTAAGTGACAGGTTTTCCTATTCTAATACGTGTAGTTTTATCTAAGCTGGTAAGTGAAGAAAAGGCTTCAGATAAAGTCACCAGATTCTACCTCAACAGCAAACATTACGTCATCGAATAATTCAACGCAGACGTTACGTTCGCTGTTCAGGTAAAATCTGGTGATTTCACAAGGCACAACATTTCAGACGTATATTTTGTCACGAAGAAACGTGGTACTTAACCTCACTCATATTGTATTCCTTTGAGAAATAAGCCTTGGACGCATAAAGGGAAAGAAATCTATATCTAATCAAACTGCTTTTTACTTTAAATAGTCTCCGCAATAAAAGAAAGGAATTCCCTCTGTGATGGCTTCCTCAAAACACCAGATTCGTTTTTGAAGTTTCATTTTTTCTTCAATCAAAACTGATACCAATTTTCTTTCTTTTCTGATATTCGGTTTGTCACATTAAGGATCCAGAAGATTTGTTTACATTGTTCCACACAGCTCCTGGAATTCCTATCAATTTGGAAACGTTCAGAACAAAAGAATCTCACGTTGTACTTTTGATGTGCTATTGTTCCAAAACAAAGGAATTTTAGTGTGAATTTTTCTCCTTCTTGTAAACTAATAAAGTAATTTAAAAATTTACACATAAATAGGCCTAATGACTTAGAAATTACTCTCATGCAGTGTTCAAATGATTATATCCTGAGAGAAATAAAAAAACAAACCGTCCAGATCTTTAATGTGACAACTGTATCGCCATCCAAAGATTTTTCCTGGATATTTTTACAACAAAAACAGTGTTGCAGTTGATGATCAACTGTCAAACACCAATTTGTAATTTACCTCCCAGTGATTGTCGCGTAGTGTTGACAAAGTTGTTTGAACATCCGTGTAAACAGTTCAACCGACAAGACAAGCATTCTCTATTACGTAAGAAATACCAGCGAAAAGTCACATGAAGAACGTGTCACTCACAGTTAGACTACGGTATGCTGAACACATAGACACAAAACCACACAATCAGGACAATAGAGGGTTTAAAAATACACTATTTTCTCCACCCTGTACGTGTACGTGATAAATAGTTTTCAAATCATAACGTTGAAAATACGTCACTGAAAACACCAGATTTCATTTCAGCGACGACCTACTTTGGACATGATATTTGCTGCTGATGTGGAATCTGGTAATTTTAGAATTCCTCTTGCACGTACAAGTTGACGTGAAACGGGGATAAGTTTAAATTTCTATTGTTGCGTCTTGAATGCAGTAAAGTCGGTTAGTACATTCAGTGTACACCACAGCTCAGGATGTATTCATCTTTCCCTGATTATTCTTCTCCAGAACATTATTTTCCACCAGAGAAAGCAGGAACAATTCGTTCATGAATGAAGAAATCAGATTGTAACATCCGAATCGGAGCACGTAACGTTACACAACATATTATTTAAAGCGTCATTCAATGAGTAATTACCAATTAATCCCTGAATCAAATATCCGTTAAAAATCCGACAGACTTCAATATCCATCATAATCAAACCAAGCTCGTCAATTCCAACACGACAATTCTTAATTTAAAAACCGTCAAGCCTAATAGAATTATCTCCAGCTGCGACTAAACAAAACTGATGTTATTATCAGGAAAATTTAAAATCACGTTCAGGAGCTAATTTGTCAAAATGTGAGATTGCATATCTTCAATTAATTAATGATTCAAAACCTGTGATTAGAAGTTTTTCTCAGTTAATTTCGTTTACCTAATCTATGAAATTTACCCGATGTGCAAATTTTTCAAACACATCAATTGACCTAAACCTGTTACAACCGCAATTAAATCGCAATGTAAGTTGACTAGTAATTTTATTGAAATCTTGCAAAGCTGGAATTCAGTATTCATACCAAAATCTGTCATTCAAGAAATTCTCTGAATATAATATGGACCATTTTTAGTATGTGGATTGAATTTGAACTTGAGGGATATATGTTATTTACAAACTGAAAATGCCCCTAAGAGCAAAATCAGGCAGTTCATATGTCTGGTTAGTTTGATAAATTTAGTAGATTAGATAGATTCAGAGAGGAGTGAATTATGTATTACGAATTTCTTTCCTTGGAGTGACATTGTACACACTGGGAGGATGAGAAACTGGGGGGGGAGGGGGGGGGGGGGGGGGGGGGGGGGGGGGGGGGGGGGGGGGGGGGGGGGGGGGGGGGGGGGGGGG
>JBCAUI010257857.1:0-16087 GCA_038406195.1 Haplosyllis anthogorgicola
CCTGATGCAACTGTGTTGTCCTCAAAAATGCATCAAACAAAAGTATCATGATATCATTCTTTCAGCTGTGCCATAAGGCCCACGGCTTTCTTGTTTCAATAAAATTCCTATTTTGAGGCTACAGTAAAAAAAAGAATATTATACCTGGAATTTCACTTAAAAATCCTGGAAAGACCCTGGAATTTTGTCAACGCCATAAAGTGGGAACCCCGATCAAAGTATAATACGTGAAAATTGTTACTTAGTTGTCGGTATGAATGATATCAGTTATTTTACACAAAAAGTCCCAGTATTTTACACAGTGTACATGTGTAGACAGCATGCTGTGAAAACGATTTTACAGGGTTCTTTTAAAAGATTATCAATGATTACAATGACTTGCTCAGAAGTGTAATTAATGAAGATGTTTATTGATTCTTTACTGTTCAAATCTAATATTTCTATTGTATAAAACGGAGTGACATTACATGGCGTATGTGTATATTATTCAAAATGGTAAGTTAACACAATGGTCTGAATAGAGAACATACACTCCTCCCCGGCTATATCGATATCGCTTATATCGATATCCCGCTTATATCGATACAATCTCTTGCAGTCAGTTGAATTAAAATATATAGATATTTGTTCCGCTTATATCGATATCGCGCTTATATCGACACAATTTTATGTCGCCAAATTTATCGATATAACCAGGGAGGAGTGTAAGTACCTGCTATGAAAATATGGGTATTACGAGTTAATGTGCTGGTCGTATATGACTGTGCTGTCCCAAGTTGCACAAGTCCAAAAGCATACCCATGTAGTTCCTCCACAAAGATAAAAAATATTGAAGACTGAACAGTGTGGGGAATCAGCGCATGATTTATTCCCATTTTTAAAGGTGAGCACACTTTTCATGTCGAAAGTGAGTAGCTTCCTATGCAGAACCTATTTTAATTGTATCTTGAATGATCACAGATCCAGTTGGTGTGTTTTGTGTCTATATTCCTGGTAGTTTCTGAGATTACATTGTCCAAAATTTGACATTATTAAATCATAATTAAATTGCCTTCCCTATCTCTTACAATGGCTGTATGATTTTGTACCCCGGAATGAATCCTTAAAAATGGGCAAAACTCCAGCGCCGATACCCCACTGAGAAAATTATATGGTTGCAGCATGGAAAATGTGCGGTGCCATATTGAATAACTTTACACGTACTTTACTAACTCAGTGTTTTAAAGCATTTATTATTATTTTATAAAAGAAAGGATAGTTCCATTGTGTTGTTAGACTTGTATATTGTGAAACATGATTTACTCTCTTCAACCACGGCATAGTTTTGTCATTTGTTAGATTGAGGTGCGCAAATTGGTTAGATTACATTCTTGTTTAAAATTGAAAGAACTGAAAGAAAAACATAACTTTCATCTAGTTTCATGCAAAAATGAAAAACGAAACGTGCATAAAACAGGAATCTTTCCTCATGTAAATGGTCACACAGTTTATTTGTGGATAATCGAGGGCCTGGCACTACTTTTTTGGGTTTGGTTGATAATATGGCTTTTAAAATTTGTAAATGTAATCTAGCACAAGAACGAAAACGTACTAAAGAAAAGAATACAAACAAAAAAACTAAGGAAATTAAGAGAATAAATCTTAAGTGCCTTCACTAGCGTAAGGCGTTTTGCTTCCGGAAAGTGCCCTTCAGGTTTTGATGACACAGACAGTGCACAGTGGAGAAATATGTGTAAACAGTTCATATTCTCCGATCATTTATTTTTGTACAAGTGTTACGTCTGTAGATTTTGTTAGCTACACCAAACCCTAAAAATTAAGTTTGATAAGGTACAAAAAATTTGCAATGTGTTATGCAAATAGTTTGGCCTAATTTATGTTGTTCACAAAATGAGTTGAATTTGTGTAAATATTATATATATTTATTTTTAAATCACTCAGTATATTACTGATCATGTGTACATTTATGTGTGTCCATACATGTATATTTGTAAACGTTTATCACATGTAAATATTATATAGAAGTTATGTTTATCTGAGCTACAGAGCAACTTGCATTACATGTAATGTAGATAAACAGAGATGGTTTGTTGGTAAATATACCTCACATTTTGCAAAATATAAAATCACTAATTGTGCACAACAACTACGTGCACCATATCTTAAATCATTATAACTTTGTTGAATGGTAAAACTAACTTACTGAGTTTCTGACCCAAGAGTGACATATTTCTCTAAATGTAGTATAGCTAAGCATTGCCTTTTGTGCTTGTATAATTAAACAGTACATCACAGGTTTTGTACACCTGTGATGATTATATTGATTCACTGCCAGAACGTGTATTTATGTTAGTGGCTTGTTGCCCAAGCGTTCCAAATGAATGTATTAGACCCTAAATATCACTGGTGCAGTTTGAAAAACAAATACGGTAATTTTGTGTTCACCGTGTTTATAACTACGTAGAAGCATTCACTAAGAGTACTTCAATCCTCTTTGTCAGCCGATTTCAGGTGCATAAATCTTATAGGAATTGCTTACTTTATTTGTTTCTGGAACTGTGTTTTTCATTTACTTGGACTGTTCATGCAATTTTGTTCATTACCTAGAGAGAGCCTGATGCATAAAGTGTACACTTATTATTGTGTGTAATACTATTTGCACTGAACAAAGTTATTGCACAAATGCAACCGGTTCAAAATGTGACTCATGAAAATGTGAAGGAATAGTGCATGCTAAATGCGCAATGTAGAACTTCCCATAAAATACACACAAAATTTAATGCACAATGTAACAACACTCAGAGATCATGAACTGACGTACAGTAGAACCTGTTTTGAGCGGCACCTTTTTCTACGGCAACGTAACTGTAAAATGAATCCTTATTATTCATGTTTATTTTACCCGTTTTATGCTACATATCTACCTTTTATGGCATCTGTGCCCTTAAAAATTATGGTGCCGCTCAAAACAGGTCTACTGTACAGTAAAATTGGGGGTCGTCAACATTATGCCTTTAACAACACTTTCACTGCATAGAAATTGTAAAAGCTAGTTTAAACGACTCTATTTTGGGTGACACCCTACCTGTCATGCTTTTGGGAGGGGGGACCAAGTTCAGTATCGCTCAAGGCAAGTTGTACTGTACAACAAAATTAATACGGTTGCTAATGATTAGTGCACAAAGTTAAAGCGTTGAAAATAAATGGAAAACTGACAGATGCACAAAATACAGCTAAACAGACGTTACGTTGAAACTAGAAATTAGTATAAGACATAGCGCTGGAAAATGCACAAAAATTCCAGGGTGGCAGTTTCACTTCTGCGAAACAGGCCAGTAAAATATCAGTCACAAATATTAATCATTCGCTAAATATAAATGTCACTAAAATGACGTTATTTTGTATGTACGTATTATGTAGATGGCTTCTATTCGTTGATTGTGTAAACATTGATGAACGATTGCCAGATGCCTATAGAAAAATCAGATAGTTTCATTCTTAGTAGTTTTAAATAAATAAACAAGCAAAAAATATTCCTAGACCTTTATTATTACTGGAAAACATTTTCATTTCATATTGCAAATAATATAATTCTTAACTCTCAGTGATCTACATTTTTCGGAATTTCTCATTAAGTTTTGGGTCTGTCGGCCATGACAGAACCCACACAATTAGCACTTTATACTATGCAATTCTTTTTACAGCTGCAGATGCATATCTGCAATTTTACTAACTTTGACACCCATGACTTGTCACGAGCATGACTAGTTGTTAACTGTTTTCAGTCAGGTCAGTAGAGCCGTTCTAAATATGTATAGTTTGTGTTAGTATGCTGAAACCTAGTGGGTTCCTCATAAGTTAGCCTAGTCCTAACCATTTAATTTAGGCAGGCTAGAAGTGGCCTTTTTTGTTTTTCTGCAGTAGTCCCATATACCGGTGCACATGGCAATTATTCCTGGCGGGTGAGTTTTTTGCAGCTTATGGTCGCAACCATCACAGTCAATTCTCCAGTACCAGTGCGCAACCACTTGTGGGGTCACCGGTATGCCTATTTCAGTCTTGGGATGACTATGCCGCTGGATTTCAAAATCATGGTTTTATCGAGCATCTCTTCTGGGCAGCACATCTCCAATACTGTCTCAAGCTTTGTTGAACAGGCAACGAGGTGCAAACCACCGACCTCATTCTGGAGAGTTCACGCCTGCGCATAATTCCAACAGGGACGACACGTTTTTGCTGTAATTGTTCTGTTTCGTTTGGATTTCAATCTGAAATTAACATGGGTGAAGGTTTTGTTTACTAATTTTGTTAACAAATAATACGTGAAATAAATGGTACCCAACTTGCGAATCTTGTATTAAAACAACATACAGTAGAACCTGTCTTGAATAGCACCTGCCTTCTACCATGGCATGCCTGCCTTCTACGGCAGTTTGTTGTAAAATGAACCTTTATTCATGCTCATTTTACCTGTTTTGAACGGCATACCTGCCTTTTACAGCACTTTAGTCTAAGAATTTGATTTCTACTGTACCTGTAAGGGTTTCAAACATGGGTGCGGAGGTTGAGGTAGACTGGAGCAGTAGGTTCCTATCAGCAGTAACCACATAGAGTCCGGTTCTAGTAGTATAAACTGACGGAAGGCACTCAGGCAAGTTTCCTGCAGCACCGCGGGCTGGGTGGTCTGTAGGTAGGGGAGACACGCACGTGCAGCACGACTCAGGTGCTGCTCACTCAAACCGATCTGAAAAAGAGACATAGATAATAATATCAATTACATGTACAAATAAATTATAAAAAAAGATTTGTGGACCAAGGTCTATTTTAGGACCACTGGTACTCTCTGTTTCAGACTTAGGTTGACTGTACCCATGGCTCTTAAAGCCAGAGTGGCTCTCGTGCTGGCATGCTTACTCACTTGTGCACTGCGAGTCCCAGCTTTGCTCGATATTTTGGATTGGATTGCAAAATTTGAATTGAATCAATGATTTCTACAAACATCAACTATTGCTTTTCAATGTTCTACCAGAAACTGATTCCTCAACGTTGGGTATTCTGAAAATAGCTGAAACGCACATATTCATCACTGTTCTTTAACGTTAATTTTTAAATAACCGACCTCTTTAGATATAGCACCGATGTTTTGCAGTATCGACAGCTGCAGTTTGTAATTCACCGTGAACCTGTAGGCGGCACCTGTGTTCTCACTGCAAGGAACAAGAAAATACACGATAAACCGGAACTTAATTTTCTTATGCACGATGCGAGCTGTAAAACTTTCTGGCACCAGAGATACAAATTGGTGTAAATTTTCCCAAAATCAACAAAAATCATAAATTATTTGGTGAACTGCACACCATTGTACCATGCTCGTAGCGCCAGTGCTGAGCACATCTTCTATTAGGTGAAATCCGTCATTCTTTTTCATTGAAATCACCAACTGTCACTCGCACATGTAAACGTCTTTTCACACAGTAAGCCAGGTCCTTATTATTGGTAAACCCGGGTCTGAATATTTGACATCAATAAAAATTTGGTTACTTAGGTGAAATCCTGCGCTTTGGATTTACCTGGTAGTAGCCAGTCTGTTGAGACGACCGGTTAGCTTGGGTAGTGCGTCTTTCACTGTTCGCTGCCGGATAAAATCCTTCGCCACCCCACTGAATACTGCCAGGGTCTCCACAGCCTGAAAATTCAAGTTTCAAGTTTAATTATATAGCGACCTGTGAACCTTACAATTTTTCAACTACGCTTTAGTTTTTGTTTTTTTGCTCAGGCCACCTTATTAAACTGTGAGATTTCATCCCGGGGGGTCAGATGCAGTGCTTTATACTAACTACTACATTATCTTACTCCTCTTTTGTTAAATTTTTCGCCTGGATTGTTCATATTTTGAATTTCAGGGGCAAGTCGGTCCAATTACGATTGGCATATGTCATCATTACCAATGGCACATCTCTCCATTATGAATGGCACATCTCACCATAATAAATGGTGCATCTCACTATTATGAACAGCACATCTCACATTACAAATGGCACATCTCACCATTATGAATGGCACATCTCACCATTTCATATGGCACATCTCACCATTATGAATTGGTGCATCTCAATATTACAAATGGCACATCTCACCAATGCAAATGGCACATCTCACCATTATGAACGGCACATCTCACATTATGAACGGCTTATCTATTACGAACGGCACATCTCACCTGTATTATGACAAACGGTTCTTCGTCCGACAGCCTCGGGACAAACGGACTCCACAGCTTGTGGATCATCGGCAGCAGCTCTCCTGGAATATAATCGTTTCATTACAATTATTATACACGTAAAGTAGAACCTGCTTTGAGGGGCCATCATTACTTATAATGTAAATTGGCAGTAAATAACAGGTGGTCCACAAAGCAGTGATTTTTATGATTTATCTATAAGGAAAGATAAGAAAAAAACATACATATTGGCCGTAAATGCCAGGTGGCTGCACAAAGCAGTGGCTTGTCATAGCAGGTTCTACCGTACAAGTAGTAAGGCACTCTGGTAGGCATTTTACTCGGAGATGTTTTAAAAATATCACACACCACCAACTCTGGGCATTGTGCACCACGTTTGCGATATTTACTACATCTGTACAAGTTGCCTGTTTTGCAGAGCACTTGCACATATTAAAATAGTGAATCTGCCAAAAGCAGAATCTGATACCGACTTCACACACTTCACGGGAAAACAACTATTGAATTATTATTGAATTTTTTTCAAAAATTTTCTGTCAAATGCTAAAATTGTGAATAATTACATGTGGTTACGTACTGTTGTTTGACTGTAGGACTCTGCATCCGTCACACACAATGCGAAGCACCGACAGGCGCAAGCGAGGGTCCGCCGCTCCCAGCAGGTGCTGACATCTGGTGAGCACCTGGAAAATCGAGAACAATAATGCATAAGAACCTTTTTTGACCGCTACTTCTGGTATTGCAAGCATGGCGCATTGGCATATAAGATGAAAGATTATGTCTGAAATTCTTTCATTTTATGCATATTTAATCAAATTTAGCCACTGTGTACACTCTGAAAATTTAGGATTTTCCGTACCACTGAACATTCAGCTTTTAAAAACATAGGGAACCATTTGTGACCCCGAAAACTTTACTTCCAACTTTTTTATTTTGGGCTCCTGTACCAAAAAATAGGTCCAGATGGATCTGAGCTCATTTGGCAATATCCAAAACTAATATAATTTAGCTCGCAATATCACATGGAAACAAATGATGTTTCTAAGATCAAATCTCACATATGTGATCTTTGAAAAATACAAATATGGCTGCCAAATTGGAAATATTGATGACAATATAATTGTTACAGGATATAAAGAGGATACGCAGAGGCATAAACCTGCCAAATATGAAGTCTGCATCATCAACTGTGTGTCCGGGAGTAAGGTTCAAATATGACTGCCAATTTAAGAATATATGTCACAGTGACATTTTACTGTGCATTGAGGGGGCACATAGATGCATATGTGTACAAAATATGAAATCTCTATGATAAATAGTGTGCTCAGGGCAACTGCACACAGACAACACCAAGGCTGCCAACAACGACAACAATGACTGACGACGGACGACGGACAATTCATGATTCTGTAGGCTCTTTGGCAATTATACCAAATGAGCCAAAAACCAAATAATGAAATCCCTGTTGCGTGTAAAGTGATGTGCAGATTTACCTCTATGACCATCTTTATATGAAAAGGTGCCTCTTTCTTGTCATCATCTTCCATAGGGACGTCATCAGGCAATTCTTCAGGGTCGTTTCCAGTTTCATCGAACGTTTCATCATCATCGAAGTTTTCTGCTCTGTGTTTGGTGTTGATATAGTGTAAGAAATACTCAACCATCTCCTTTGCACTGCTTATCTTTGAAGATGTGTTTTCCTTGTTAACTGGTTCTTCCTGAAAAGTAAACTTATTGCGTTGTATGGTCAGACTTTTTTTAATTTGTTGAATTACGTATCAATAAAGAAAATTTGAGAGTGTCGATTGAACAAATAAAAACATTGACTTCACTATATATTTTAGTAATTTTGATTAACATTTAATTTTTCCGAACAATGTTTGACAAAGTGACAGAAATGTAAGATTTTGGGCTCTGATTCACTGCTTTTTTTTCACAATTCTCGATTTCTGGAAGCGGCGGGAAACATAATTCGACAATAAAAAAACGTGGCCAAACAAACAAAAATATAAAATATTTGCACATGTACTGTCACACACACATGCATTCATAATCAAAACACCGCTTTTCCTCCCAAGGTATGCATGCTTTTTGCATGCCCTGTACACACAATACGGTCTCATTTTTAATGTACAGTAGAACCTGTCTTGAGCGACACTGAACTTTTCCCTCCCAAAAGTGTCGTAAAAGGCAGGTGTCGCTCAAGACAGGGTCATTTAAACTAGTTTTAACAGCCAACATATGAAGGAAAAAGTGTCGTAAAAGGCGGGATGTTGCACAAGACAGGTGTCGTTCAAGGCAGGTTCTACTGTACCTGTTTGTAAGGATGCCATGTGTATATGGCGTGTACCAATGCGTGTAAAACTCTCAGGAAATAGACGGCTTTCTCATCGTAACATTCGTCCAGTATGGATAACACCTGCAAACGGATACTTGAAATATATTACACTGTCGTGCCGAGTTTACTTTGCAGCTGGTCAAATAAAAATTACCACGAACTGCGGCAAGTACAGTCTTCTGACGATACCCAACTTCACAAAATTGTCATGCAAGAGAGAGTGTCACTCAAAGGTGGTGAGCTTAAACGCATTTGATTACTCTACATTTTAATCAAATTGTGTCGTCCAAAAGAGGTATCGTAAAAGGGATGTCCTGTTGTAGTGTTACTCTTTCTTACATACAAGCTGAATTCTGAATAATTTTCATGCACGTCTTTATTTCTACTTATTTTGTGCAATCTTTGAACAAGATTCCTGAAAAACTACGTTGAAGACCATTTTAAATTTCAATTAAATTTAAAGATGAACCTCCACTGTCCAAACGAACAACACAGATTCTCCGGGATTCGTATCTGCATACCTTATTGTAAAGTGAACTATATTAAACATGCCACAAATGATATTTTATCACGTATGGCTTACAATATATCTGTACCTCATAGACAGTATCGTTGAGTAGTGGTAGCACGCTCTGGTTACTGTGCTGTAGAACCCTTACCTCATAGACAGTATCATTGAGTAGTGGTAGCACACTCTGGTTACTGTGCTGTAGAACCCTTACCTCATAGACAGTATCATTAAGTAGTGGTAGCACACTCTGGTTACTGTGCTGTAGAACCCTTACCTCATAGACGGTATCATTGAGTAGTGGTAGCACACTCTGGTTACTGTGCTGTAGAACCCTTACCTCATAGACAGTATCATTGAGTAGTGGCAGCACACTCTGGTTACTGTGCTGTAGCACCCTTACCTCATAGACGGTATCATTGAGTAGTGGCAGCACACTCTGGTTACTGTGCTGTAGAACTCTTACCTCATAGACGGTATCATTGAGTAGTGGTAGCACACTCTGGTTACTGTGTTGTAGCACGACCTTCAGCACGTTCGGCGCATGCGGATTGTCGTGCAGGTGACGTAGCCGCAGTGATATGGAGTTCACCAGGTAATCCGCGTTTTCACACAGCAGGCTCTCTATACTTCTACAATGTAAAGGTTTAACTCAGTGTACAGATGAAATTTCCACTGTGAATGGGATTATTCCTGCAGGTGTACATGCTGAACACTAAAAATAAGAGGGAATCTGTTTTGGAAGTAAATCCTTCACTGGGCATTGATCTAGCTACATGTGGCCTACTCAACTTCTAAGACTCAGCAGAGGAACGGCAGCAGGTGAGCTTGTGATGCATGTTGAGAGGCCACCCTCACTCATGATGTAAATTGGTTGTAATTGACAGGTGGCCTCACAAAGCAGTGATGATTCATCTATGAGAAAACATAAGAAAACTACATAGTGGCCATAAATACTAGGTGGCCACACAATGCAGGTTCTACTGTACTGCATGCTGCAGATAGCATGCAGTTAACATGTTGTTCCATATTAATTTTAAAATTACACCAGAAATTCTTACTCATATTTGCACGCTTTGCTGATATCGATGAGAGTGAGGTATGCGCTGTGGTTTATCATCGTGTTCCTGTCCCCAAGCTTCTCCAGCACAGGATACAACACGTTCATCAACTCGTACTGGAAATCTGCACCAGACACCTGTATCAAATGAAGATGGAATAAACTACTCCATGATATCAAAATACAACTCATCACTATTGAAAAATTAATTAGTGTTTTAATTTTATTTTTAATTTTATATCTAAGAGTGCAGCCAAACGCTTGGGAGTTTCAACTGTCTCAGAACGAAATTGACACTACATTTAAACCTGTTTTGAGCGACGTCCCATAACTAATATGCCACAAAATGCAGGTATGTCGTATAAAACAGGCAAAATAACCATGAATATTAGGGATTTTCACAGTAGCACTGTCGTAAAAGGTAGGTACAGTTGTCCCCGGATATATCGATATTTTGGTGCGGGAAAATCGCATCGATATAAGCGGGATATCGATATAAACGGAACAATTAACATGATAGTCTATTAATTTGGTGTGAAAAAAGTATCAATATAAGCGGGATATCGATATAAGCGATATAGATATATCCGGGGAGGAGTGTAAATGTTGCCTCATTGCTCCTGAAGAGGGTTGTTGAGGATAAGTATTCTTCTGAATTGACATTCCCAAATTAACCGAGAAAATCATTTTACCAACGTACCATAGTGATGTTGTTGCCATTGAGTAAAATCTGGTCCAGTTTCGTGACTCTCCTGCCCTCTGGTGTACTCTCACTGAAATACGTATAAGTGAATGGCGGTTACAAAGACGCAGTAAACCTGTTATTCACAACCACCCATGTGGTGCCCTTAATATTGGTCATAAGCAACAGGTGAACTTTCAGCACATCTTCATAAACACGGTCAAAAATTAGTGGGTGTGCAGCATTGCAATGAGCGTGCCTTGTGTTAAGCAGCCCTGTTACTGTTTTCACAAGGCAGTGACACCCCTTACTGGATGTGTTTAGAAACATCAATGCCCTGTAAGGGGTGCACACTCCTAGACCAGTGTGACAGCCTTAAGGGCCGTGACAAATGTTCCCGTGAAAATGGACCGTTAAGGAAGGACCGTGCAGTTTATGAAGACGAGCTGTTAATATAAAGGTCCAGTAGAAACGCAAACGTGGTTAGGATTCTGCAAAGTCAAGTTAGTGATGTTAGGCTTTTGTTAATTGTTTTAGATTACATTTCCCGCCGCATTTTGAAATGGAGTTTAAATATAAACACAATCATACGGCAGCTGAAACATGTTGCACCTAGCAAAATAAAGCTCTCTTGGTCGCCTCGCCAATGTGGATGGGAAAAATTTCCAAATTCTTTAGTTTGGCTTTTTAAGGGCCAAGTTAACTTTTATTAATTTTTTACCCATTGCCATAGTTTACAGTGCAATGTAATCTACTACTTCTACTCGAGTAAGCCTAAACCATTTCCAGATGTTGGGCTGTGATGCATTGACGTAAATTTTCTGAGACAAAAGTACGAGTGTTTGGAAACGTCATCGAATTATCAAAACAACTCAGCCGAAACGATGAAATATAGAAAGTTTAAACTTACAATTCAGTGACGTCTTCTAACACCATGTCTTGGAAGCAGTTAAGGATTACAAAAAAAACCAAAAAAATTCATATAATCAAATTTCCTTGGTCACGAAAATACCAAGGCGGAGCATTAGTCAGTCAATTGATGCCGTTTCAATACTGTATCACTTACATGACATCATTGCATTTATGTACACAGTTGACCTCCGATGTCACAGCCTGGTTATTAGTTTTTATCAGACTTTATAATGCTCTACTTGCTGATTCCTTATAGCCAGATTAGTAATGACACTAGCCATTGGCGTTCAGTGTAGCTAGCCATTGGCGTTCAGTGCATTGGCTAGCTACACTAGCTGTGTTAAAACAAAATGGGTCAAATTGAGCTAACAACATTCTCAAATTCAAATTGGCATTCAAAGTGAAATGTGCTTGTGACAGTCAGCAGTTTAATCCAATAATTTTAGCTGACGTTACAGTCAGGTAGTTGATGCCGTTTTCAATCTGTATACCATGAATAGAGACATTAACACTACAACACTGATTTGACCTCAGTGTGCAGTCAGCACATTAAGGTTGCACTAACCATCATTACTACTAATGCTAGTGATGCTTGATAACTTAGCGCATTTAGTAGAGCACACTCTCGGACCAGGTCACCACATGCATCATGTGAGGTGAAGTTAAAGCTGGACCGTATGGGGAAGTGGTCAGCATCGGAATTCCCACCAAATCCGCGTAGATGTTATTACAAAGGATACTGACGAAGTCGTCGAAGCCGAGCAGCGTGCCGACGATTTCCTTGTCGTTCTTCATGATGATGTGGATCCGCGATCCGATACACTTGTCCACCAGCTCTGTGAACATACAGAATAAATCATTAATATTTATAATTTCATTTGTCACCATAGGAGAGGGTCAACAAATGTTGCTGCTTTTTACCTCATCACCCCATGAAATTTTTCGACTACTAATAACTGCATTTTGGCCTAACGCCCTGTTTACACATCCGGTAGGTTCACGGCGGGGCTTCATCTGGGTCACACGTGGGATGTATGGGAAATGTGGGAATTTTCCAACTGGGGGTTTGGTCCTAGTACAAATCTATCGCAGTTTTCATGACCCTGGGATTCTAGCTCAGAGCCACTCCATCAAAATCTTTCATTTGGCCTAAAAAATACACGTAATTTCCAACCAAAATACACAAATTTTCAATTTCAAGACCTCCGATCTAGGGTTTGTTTGTAAAAGCAACGACTGGGAATGTCTTAAAATGAAATGAATTAGGAGGTTTTACACATTGCCCGAGTACCAAACAAACCAGCCACGAAGACCAATCTCTATTTAACTTCATTACAAATGTAATTAAGACAAGGTTCTTATGTATCACATGTATATTGAGTAGTACACAACACTAAATTATTTCCTTACTGAATGTTTTATTTTGAATACTTGAGGCACAAAATACAAGTACTTGTTTCCGAACGTGTTTCAGACGGACACTATTTTGCACGACCATTTCCTCTTTGCATGACGATCACGCTTCAGATACACAGATATGCCACCAACTGATCTCTTGAAAACAAGCAACTTTGCCGAATTTTAGACAAAATTTAATTTTCAAAAATAGACTGATGTAAACCGGGAAGTTCAATTTCGATGTCCCTCCTTCAAAACAAGGAATTCCGGTGAAGCCGCATCTCTGTATCTATCAAGTATCGGAATTATTACGTCTGAAGCGCTGACATTTAAATGTCAACAATTAGTCATCCGTAACTGTTCTCGCATAACATTTTCTAATGGTTACCGTACAAAATGCACCAATTACCACTTAATACATTGAATACCTTCGTTTTAATTATACAATTCCCACTCAATAATTTTCACAAATATAGAGATAGAAAACTTGAAGCGAAGTATTTTTACTTTGCAATTACACAAATATCCGTCCTCAAAATCGAGTATTCTAGCCACAGGCGACGGAAACGTTGGCGAAATAAAATAAAAATTCAATTAATATTGGTTCGGTGAATACTGAAAATAAACGGCAATTGTTGATCTGAGATTCTAGTGGTACATGTAATTATAAATTTCATTCAGAAATAACACATTGACCAAAAGCATCTCGGCGACATCGCGGGAAGCAACCTTTAAAATAGTAGCTGTGAATCATGGGTTCATTTGGCACCGTAATTTGCAAATTCAACTGAAACCGGTAAACTGTAAAGCATGGTCAATTTTCAACGCAGATACAACGTCCTATCAGAACACAGAATTAAGTTTCTCTGATGTACAGAGTACTGATTGTTAAAGGTACTAATTTTACTTTGTTTTTATCATCAAAAAGTCCCTTAACTAAGTAATTTTTTACCCAGAGGCAGCAACTGAGATGGTGTGGACAGCGACATGTTGGATTTGTGATCTGGTTCCTTGGTTTACTCTTTCGTTACAGTTTATATTGTCGCCGGGCACCAGGATAATTTTGTAAATTGCAAAACGGGAAAAGGAAACATACATGCACGCGCCGTTTTCAGGGCGTGTCAAATGATAAACTTAAAAACTCTTGAAATGAAATGAATCAGTCTAACTAAGAGGTTCCCTATTTTCCTCCAAACACTAAGGAAATAGAAGAAATTTGGGCTGTTGGAAGCTATGCCAATAATCAGAAATAAAATAGTTCAGTAACAGAACAATAGATTCTCCTGCTGTGCTGTATGTTAGTAGAAAAAGACTAGATCTAGTTCAGTAAGAGAACAATAGAATCTACCCAATTTCTTCTTTCTTCGTATTTGACGACTCAAATAATTTAAGCCAATATTCTGACTGTGGAGGCTTATCCCATTGAGTAAAAAACAGCAACAAATATGGTTGAGGTGATGTTAAAGTTACTTTGTCATTATGGAGTGAGTAAAATCAACATAACTGACCAGGGAACAGAATTTAACAATGAATTGATGACTGAGTTTTATAATGTGACAAAGACTAAGTATTGTGTGATGGGCACATATCATCCCCAGACAAGCGGGCTAGTAGAATGTTCAAACAGGACCATAGAAGATACACTGCCAACTTTCTCAACTGCGATACTTTGCCAGATTTAACAAGTGACCCCTCCCCTAGTATCAACTTGAAGACCCTTTCAGCAGGTCTAAAAGTGTTGAAGAGACCAAGTACATCATTCCTTAATGCACTTTCTCCTGCAAAGAAAAGCACCAATATGCCATGGCCAGGGGATACTCCTGTTGAAAGTATTCCAAAAGAAATTCTCAACCTGTTTGATGATGAGGAGGCAGTTGTTCATGTTGTAATGAATGAAACAACTCCAGACAAAGGGAAGCCCCAGTACAACTCAGTAGTAGAAGAAACAGTTGATATGGATTTAATTGTTACAGGTGTGATGAAAACACCCCTTTACATCTGCCCCCTGAACATTGCTCAGAGGAAGAACATATCATGTAACATTTTTAACATTGTTTTCAATAAGTTCTCTGAGAAGATATTATATGCCAACTGCGGGCATGAGTTGCCGGACAGGGCCCCATGTTGCTTGGTTAGAATGCCAGGGGATAACCACTGCTATTTCCACACTGTTTCATATTTGTTGATGGCAGATGGCAACCAACACAATGATGTATGGCAGCAGCTCTGCAATTACATGGAAGTTGCTGAAAATTTTGAGAAGCTGGCACCTGTCACAGATTACAAAAGTGTCCAGGAGTATGTCAGGTGCACAAATATGAGAGGCAAAGCATGGGCTACTGATGTAGAAATGCATGCAATGGCCCAAATGATGGGAAAGGATATCATGTGCTGGTACAAGGGCCATTGGGAAGTGTTCCCAGCCAGTGGGGATGTCAGAAATATGATGCATAATGCCATGTACATGATAAATACAGGCATTCATTACAATGCAGTTGTAGGGCTGTAAGTGGCAGGCATCATAAATTGCTGGCATCCACTTTCTGGCATCAAGTCTCTTTCTGGCATCAAATGTACCATACATTCAGAAACCTATTTACCAGTATCAAAATTTCTGTTATCAACCTATTACTTAAGTTAATGGTGTCATGTACTTGTAACTAGTATGAGATTTACGGCAACAAGTTTTGTTGTTATTTTTTACTTTACTTTTTACTTTATGAATTAAAGGGTTACACAGAGTGTAAATGCTACCTTCACGATGGTTGCTATGGGCGTCATTCCCTACGTCATAAAGACGTCATTTTTATTTATAAAATTCCTGGGCTTCCTAGATGTGTGTGTGTGCATGCATGCATGCGCATACACACACACCCCCACACGTAAGGACGTGCCCCACCCACACATCAGGATGTGCCCCACCCACGTGTCAGGATGCGCCCCACCCA
>JBCAUI010257968.1:0-16085 GCA_038406195.1 Haplosyllis anthogorgicola
CGCCCCCCGCGCCCCCCTAGATCCGCCAATGGTCACCTTTGGCCGGATGGTCACCTATCTAATTTACACACTGATTGAAAAAAATTAATTGTTTCCATGACTACAAGGAGGTTTCTTAGCAGATAAATGAGCAGGTAATAATATAAGGCTGTGTTAACAGATGGTTAGTACATGGTCAGATAAAAAAACATTCCTGGTTAAAACAATACTGTTTTTCCACCTCAACAACTGAAGATATTTTTATCAACAAGGTTAATTATTTTTGCGACTATTCCTTGGTTTAGGGGAAACCACACAAGTGAGACGACCAGAGTTACAACTCCTGTCGTCATTACGACACAAAGTTTCCATTTCCTTGTAATTTCAATGAAATAACAATGCAAACCAAACCATGAAATTAAAGGATGCATTTTTTATGTCTCAACTTGTTAAATATAAAAAGGGCTGAATTCATATAATTTCACAGTAAACTGGTGATTAATTCCTCGAGTAAGTAGACTACATGCAAAGTAGGGTAAGGAGCATGACAACATAACCACGCCGAGAAAGCGTGTACTCTACATTAGTTGGCCTACAGAATACAACCAGAGATGGCGTTCCTATCCACCCTAAAAAATTGCCCATTTTACTTTGTACTGTAAAAGTGTCAGTACAACAGGCTTATAATTGTTGACTGTTGACTTGGAATTATGGAATATCATCATTATTTCACCATATTGCAAGAACATACATTTTTACCGCCCGCGTGTGCGGGAAGGTTATGTTTTTAGTCGTGTTTGTCTGTGTGTCTGTCTGTTTGGGCTATAACCATTGAACCGCTTAACCTAGAAACTTCATTTTTGGTATGGAGGTACATCTTTACAATATCTAGGTCAAGTTTGAGTACCAAGGTCATTGGATCAAGTTCAATGTCACAGGAATAAAAATGTCCAATTTTTTACCCATATCTGCCACTATCATATGTTATACTGCTTCTGACTAGTAAATGAGGTCAAGGTCACAATAGAGGTCAAGGTCATTGAAGGTCAAGCTTTCTTGAAGGTCAAATTTAATTTTGCTATCGGTTCTTTCATGTTTTTAAATGTTTATGGCATTTTAATTACTATTTGTGGAGTGGGCGGTGGGCCTTTAACTGAAAGGCATTTTTGTTTATAATAATAAAAGAAATGAGAGATTAAAGTTAAAATTGGATACAATTCACCAATGTCGTGTAGTTTGGTTTTATTCTAAATTAGTTACCAGAGAAAAATTTTAATACAAAACATTAACTAGATTCTCAATTTATATTAAACAAGAATGCCTTTCAATGAAAAAAATTACAAAAATCTAGAAATTTGACCTTCAAATGACCTTGACCTTCAATAACCTTGACCTATATTTGACTTTGACTCCATTTACTTGTCTCAAACATCATAACATGTGATATTAATAGACAACACTAACAATTTTAACACTTTTTATTGCTGTGACCTTGAACTTGACCGAATAACCTTGATACTCAAACTTGACCTAGGTATTATGAAGATGTACCACCATATAAAAAAATGATACCAAAAGTTATAGCCCGGACAGACAGACAGACACACACAGACAGACAGACAGACAGACAGACAGACAGACAGACAGAAACACACACACACACAGCCACGACTGAAAACATTACCTTCCCGCATACGCGGGCGGTAACAAATCCGTTCATCATTTTCATCTCCAGGCGGGGAAAAATTAGATCTAACTTGATATCCGTTGTAAAACCGTAAATAGCACAGATGACTTTTCATCCAATCAGAGACCAGCATCATAGTAAACAATATGGAGGACCAAAAGTTAGAAGAGGGAAAAAAATTAAACAAAATCGTGGATATCGAGTGAATAAATGGACCAATGGTTCATGTGAGACTAACGAAATGAATATGAATACATGTATTCTCCCTAGATATTTTAGATGAGCGCAATTATTTACAGAAGTGTTTAAAAACCGCTTTGATATTGGTGCAAGATTGAACTTGTCAAAACAGAGGTCTTCGGGATATCAAAAACCAAAAAGTAGAGTAGTCTACAAGAGTACAACACCAGTAAAGGAATAAAGACATTACGATTACAACATTCATACTGCTTTCAAAATGCATAGACAATCTGTCAATACTGTTAGCAAACCTGTGGAAAAGGGTATGTTTACATGTAATGTTTCTAGTTCATGAGTAGTGTCTGCCATTAAATTTACCATCTAGCTCACTCTAGCC
The DNA here is from genome assembly GCA_038406195.1 of Haplosyllis anthogorgicola. Lineage (NCBI taxonomy): Eukaryota > Metazoa > Annelida > Polychaeta > Phyllodocida > Syllidae > Haplosyllis > Haplosyllis anthogorgicola. The sequence goes on from JBCAUI010257968.1 coordinate 2,244, forward strand.
CTTGCCCTTGTGAAATACATGTATGTGGTCTATTGTCATACAAGTGTATATTTTCCATGATATTTAATGTAAAGAAAGGGGCGGCACGATGCATTTATAAAGATCCATCAATCAAATGAATTGTACCATACAGCAGTAAGGGATCACCCTCATTTATAAGGAATATCCTAGAAAGTAAGGATTCCTTATTTTTAACAATTATTTTTTTCTTTCAGAATTACAAAAAAACTATATATTTATATGATGCAGAACCTTCAAAACTGTTGTTAGCAATTAATTTCTGTAGATATCTGTTACTGGAGACTGAGTATTTCAAAAAAATGTTAAAATGACAAGTTGACCTAGTCGTCCATTATTTGTTTACTTTGAAATTAAATGTTATTAAAATGATATATTAATTCAAAAACCAGTTAAATATATTCAATTCAATGTAAAGATATATATTAGCAATATGAAGTATTATATGTACTGTGATACAACGATAAAATTGTTTTCAACGAAAGTTAAAAATAAGGAATTTCCTTATAAGTGTGGTTGATCCCCTACTGTACAGTCGAATTAATGTGAGTTGAATATAAGCTCGATGGGTTTGGGTAAATAGTGGAGCTCGATTGGTAGATCTAACTGTAGCCGACTCAGTCGGGATTGACACACATATAAAATTAATACCCGAATCCATTCAACTAATCTTTACTCAGTGTTATATGCACACAGAAAACATGAAATGTCCGACAGATTTAGAGTATTGACCTTGACAAAAACGTTTCTTTTGTGACACTTTGGATTTCAAATGTTGAAGCGGCTAAATAAACTGCAGTGTGCAGTTGTGTGATGTGAATCATTATTAGAGAATTGTTGATATGTAAAGTAAATGAATTACATTGTTTTAATGATTTTGTTTCTTGGTATATTTTCAAGGACATGGAGTCCAAGGAGTTCGGTATATTACGAAAGATCTTATATGCAAGCTGTCCAAGCAAACTGATCTAGGACAAGTTACTTCTCTGAACTTGACACTCACTAAAGAAGGCGGTAAAAAAATAAAGGTTCGTCGAATCGAGAAAAAAATTATAACTTTCAAGATGAAGTTAAAATACAATTTGTACAATTGTTAAAATACAATACAATCTGTTACGTTTTTTAAATATTTAAATACTTATAACAAAACTTTCTTTCGTGTTGCAGTTTATTGAAAATCTTGAAGGATGTAGAAATATTCAAAGCTTGAATTTGAGCTGCAACATAATAGAAAAACTGGAAAAACTTGACAGATTAACAAGGCTTAAGGAACTGAACTTATCGTACAATAAATTATCAAGGTATGTATTTTCACTTGATAGCATAGACTGGGGATGCCCGTGCCAAAAAAGATAAAATTCTTGTAAATTTTGAAACGACCAAGATGGAGAAGCAAGAAAAGCACTAAAACACAATACAATATATACACACATCTTTGAAATCTTTTACATAATTTGAATTGTTGCTTTTGGGTTGCAGGGTTCGAAAGTCAAAATTTTACAAAAGTGATTCGGTATCGACACACCTAGCATACTTCAACTAAATTGTGGTAGAGTAATTGGTATTTGTTTGAAGCCTGTCAGTAGACGGACAATAAATCCACCGGGGCACAGATGGGTAGAATCACACTAAGTCCAAACCAACAAGATATGTAATATTTGTTCATATTTTCATTTTGTAAAACAAAATTTATGTTTTAGACTTGAAAACATAGAAGTTTTAGCTAACTTACAAGTCTTGAACGTGACTGGAAACAACATTTCACAAATACCCAACTGGTTGCCCAAAAAACTAAGAGCTCTGCAAGTATTTAGGATATCTAAGAACAATATCGAATCAGTAAGTATCTACAACCAAATCAAACTTGACACACATAGAAATGAGAAATGTCACTGTTCTGTGATACGATCTGCTGCGAAGGGTACAACATAACTATAAACAGAATTGATGAAGACACTTAAATTCATTGAAAGATGCTATTATGTACACATCGGAAACATTGTTATCTTGGCTGTGCTATTGTGCATTACCTTTTGTATGACAGATTATTTATTATCTTTGTAGCTATTACATGGTAACAAACATAATTTGAATCTTCCATTTATTTTTTTTTGCAGCTGCACGAGTTGTGTAAACTAAAGCAACTGAAGGATTTGACCATATTAACGGTTGCAGAGAATCCAGTAACACGACTTCCACATTGTAGGCTTTATCTGGTCTTTCATATTCGAACAGTCGAAACACTGGATGGACAACCACTTACATGGCATGAAAGAACAACAGCACAGGCCAGATTTGCACAAGGTATTTGAATACAGTTAACCAAGGCCAGATTTTTTTTATTTGTTGGATTACGTATCAATGGTGTGAAATTTTTAGAGCGGCGATCGGAAAAATATTTTCTGAACAAGTATTTGATGACGCAACAGAAAGTTAACATTTGAGCTTATTTTGGTGCTGATTCAATTTTTTTTTTTACAATTCTTGATTTTTGGGAGTGGTGAAAATTGTAATCCAACAAATAAAAAAAGTCTGGCCTAATATACAAAATGAAACTGAATACCGTTTATGGGTGTTACCTTTTGGTAAAATAACAAGTCACAGAGCTAATAATATTAGATTTATATTTCGTATCATTTGCTTTTTCAGCACTGGTATGTTAATCTCATAATAAGATATACATATCACATTTGTCTTTTTCGGGTAACCTTCACAGAAGAGCTGGAAATGCTGGAAATACAATTAGAACAGAAAGAAAATGAGATGGTCCAGTTGAAGGAAGCCCTTAATCGATCAGCACATGATGCTGATGATAGCCAAACTAAAAATAAGGCATATGCAGGCAAGATGAAAGCCACTCAAGAAAAGATCAAAGACTTACAAACGGAATTACAAACAAAAGATGATCTTGTAAGTAATTAACGTAATTTATTTTTATTGTTTAATAAATGTTCTAAATGTGTGTTAAATATTAAAAAATTACAAAAAAATGGTTTTAATTTTCTTTATGTACATGTTTTTATTCTACAATGTCTTTACAGTTGAAACGTAAAACAGCTGAACTCACCAAAGCATGTGAAAAACATTATGAATTAGAACAAGAATTGGCATTTTACAAGATCGACCATAAATTTGATCAACTAGGAAAACTACCTTCACCTGATACGGAGGTAAGCATTGTGGAGTTGCTTGTTATGATGTCTAACAATGTTACCACAAATGGCACAGACACGATATCTCTTCGCCATTACATATTTTAGATATGTGTATTCTGAAAGAAGAACGAGAATTTATTCAAGATACTAATTTTGCAGAGTATTGAGGATGGTTTGATTGGAGAAAGTCCTTACATAGGCAAGGGTAGGTTTCGCCAAGAAATGCTGTCCCGACAGAGAGGACAAGGTGATGCTGAACTTGAAGAGATGCGAAGACAACATGAAGAACTGGACAGGGAACTAGAAGAGAAGAGACAATCTATTGAAAAAGGTCAGTCAGTGTACTTTGTGATACTGTACTGAACAATACTGTTATGGATTGTGTCCATTATTTGAAATGCATGTCAGTTACATTTGCAATGTATGTGTGTTTGATTCTTGAGACCACCGTTCTAATTACTATTTCCAAACTTTTCAGAACATGATAAAATACGAGCAGGTATGATATTTGCTTTGTCACAAATTAAACACTCCTTTTGCACTATTTATTATTTTTTGCAGTTGTTTTGTGTGTTGTAAAAAGAACAATTTATTGGTTTGATCTTTTATAGTCTTTTGCAACAATGGTCGTTCAAAAGTACGAGTAAAACTTCTTTGAGTTATCTTTACCATGCTTCTTATAACTTTTCAACGTTTAATAAAACGGAAACAATTTTGTTGTGATTAAAGATGTGCACGTTTGTAAATGAATTGCTCAGTTACAACATAAAATAATGTTGCCTCAGTCACACGTCCCCAAATGAAGTCATTTCATAACATAAGAGACATCATACCTGATCTACCATCGTTTTGTGGCGATTGGTATAGATTGTGGTGTACAGTTGGTGGCCCTTGTACAAAATTATCAATGTACAAGCGTATCAATATTCAATTGGTTTGACTATTGTAGGATACTTCTGAACATCCATGCATTTATTTGTACTCACATATTTTTCAGTAAATGATGCTTTTAGTAGCCAAAAAGCCAACCGGTAGAATCATTTCAGTTAACGCGGTATACTTTTTGTAGATTATTATACATTGAATTTGTTTTGGTTTTTGGCTCATTTGGCATAATTGCCAAATAACCTATAGAATCATGAATTGTCCGTCATCCGTCATCAGTTGTCGTCGTCGGTGTTGTCGTCAGCATTGTCTGTGCACACTTGTGCTGAGCACACTATTGATCATAGAGACATCATATCTTACCCACATATGCACATATGCCCCTTCTCAAAGCCTACCAAAAATTATGTTGCTATGACCCTTATTCTTAAATTGGTAGCCATATTTGTTATTTACTTTAAACCTTATTTCTGGATGTACAGTTAATGATACAGCTTCCATATTTGGCAGGCTTATGCACCTTATGTCGCCTTTATTTCTAGTAAATATTACATTGATGCCACTAATATTTCCAATTTGGCAGCCATATTTGTGTTTTTAACATGGATCACATATTTGAAATTTGATCTTACTTAGATACTTTATTTTTACCTATGTAATATTGTGACTTTTATCGTCTTATTTTTTTCCGTATTGCCAAATGAGCTCAGGTCCATCTGGACCTATTTTTTCTTTCTCAAATGCGATTTACTTTACACTGCGAAATAATCACATTATTGGTTAGAACGGCGCCGAATTGTTTTAAACCTGTAATGATTGTGAACTTAAACATGCAGCCTATCATGCAGCCTTTTCTACATAAGTGGCCAGTGTACATTTTTACCTGGGCATGCGAAGGGCATGGCCGAGGTATAGCAAACACACAGGATGATCAGGGTCGTGGATATTAATCCTACTGTTATACGACCACTGTTCCCCCAATTGACTTCGGTGCTGAGTAACTGAGGATTGAAGGTTTATATGTTGCCTTAGATGGGAATTAAAGGAAAGAAATTAAAGAAAGAGACCGCACGTCGAGGTTCATGTCTATCAAGACCTATGGCTTAAATGTATCTGCATACGGATAGATTATTTTAAATAACATAAAATTGTATGCCCGTCGAGTATCTTAAACACGTGGAAATAATCATGTCGATAAATAGATACATTTAGATACTGGGGTTTTTTTTAAATTTGAACTGAACGAATGCATTTTTAATGTCTAAACAGCACAACATCGTTTGGGTAATCTTCAACATGAGTTGGCATCAACAGAAAACCAGATTGCATTGGCAACTGAAGAGCTTCAAAACTTAGTTGATGTTAAGCCTTCTAGACATTTGACTGAAGATGATAAGCAAGAGATTAGAAGCAGGCTGGCCAAGAAAATGAATAGGGTAAGGAATACAAGTATTTCCAAAGGGGTCTAGATTTTAACCTTAGACTGTGGCAAAACATGTGTAGACTATGGGATCACTGAAACCAGCTTGATTGATATTTTACTTCAACATGAATAAGGATATTTTTACAGTTTTATGTGAATGACTTTCTCAGTACACTCCTCCATGTCAGTCCTTTCTATACAAATTGCAGGTCAACATGTTAAGAGGAGAGGCTGACAAGATAGAGTCAGAAATGCATCAAACACGATCAGAGATCGAGCATCAAGAGAAAGAAATTGGTCGATTAAGAGCCCAACTGCGTCGTATGGGAAGCAAGGATTCACTTTACGTAAGTGTTTAAACATATAAAAAGTGAATCTAGATTTTATCCAGAATTTGTAATATACACACTACACTGGATTAATACTTCTTTATAATCCATTATATCATAGAAACAAGTACAAAAAGAAGTAGCAGATGCAGAGGTGCAGTTAGAGCTAAGTAACCAAGAGTATTATGCACTACAAAGAAAACTTGAAGAAATGTTGGCTACAATAGCAAGAGAGGCAGCGGATATTAAGAAATTGGAACAAGAATTGAGAGAAGGTACTGTATGATTTTTTTCTTTTAGATGATCGGTTTTTTGACGAAAAAAGAGAGTATTTTTATAATCAGTCCCACAAACGAAATTGATTTACTTTTTTCACGCGTAAAATATTTTAATCACCAAACATAACAAAAGTATCCGAGCCAATGTTGTCACAAAAAATAAGATAACAATCTTGCAAAGGAAATCTGAACATTGGGATATTTTTCAGGTCAAGTCGCACAAAATGATGAGATTAGAGAAGAGCTGGAAGGAATTATCTCGGGTCTCCAGTCATATCTATCACATGTTAGGCAAAATGCAGAAAGAGAAACCGACGATTATAATCGACTTCTCAGAGATAGAGAAGAACTGTTACATACACTAGCTGATCTGGAGAAAGATCGAGATGAACTGAGGAAAACAGAGGCAGAACTGTCCTTATTAAGACAGGTATGTATTGTATGATATCTGCAAAATATGAACGTTTATTGCCCAGTTTTTACCACAAGATAACTTAAATGTTTATTGTAGCACATAACTGCGATTGAAGACTCACTTGAAGCACAACGAAACATGAATGAATCATTGAAACACCAGTTAGATGAAACGAGAATTCGGGAACTTGAAGATGGGGAATTATCTGAAAGACTACATGAAGCTGAAGATGAGATAACCAGACTTAAGCACATGCTACAAGAGCATGGTAATAAAGCAAAGGTACTGTTTAACCACACATGCTTTCTTAACGCCACATTAACCAGTAGAAGGACACAAAATTTATAAATTTATACAAGAAAGGACCTTGATGAATTTATGACAATTTTTAGACACAGAAGGATGATTATGAGAGGAGGTTACAAGATGTACAAAGGCGTCTGAGGCAGATGAACGATGCAGCCAAACAAGCTGAACACCAAGAGGATGAGCTGCACAGTGCACATCAACAACTTATGAAACTTCAAGTGAGCACAAACAATAATAACGTTAACATTTTATGCATAATTAATTGAATTAGTTCTGCATGGACTAATAGTTGTGTAACTGGATTTGAATGTAAGGGACTCAATGACTATATTTTATTTTGCGAAATCTTAATTGTCAATTTAATCCAACTTTGATTGTTTAAACTAATTACAGGCAGCAAATACAGATTTGCAGAACAAATTATATCAATTGAAAGAGAAGGAAAAGAAGACAAAAGAAGAGTATGTTAACCCAGACGAACTCAGACACAGGCTGGACCAGGTTATTCGAGGCATAAAATCCGGCACGGTAATATGAGCACGTTATGCATTTTATTTACTGAGTAGTTTATAGTTTGAAAGTTTGATGATAAACGGTCGTGACAGGAAAGGTTGCTTCACAAGGGGAATATTAAGCATGTTTATGTCCTGTATTTTAGGGAGGAGTAGAACGGAGTAGCCATGGTGACAAAGTTTCTGAGGTCCTCATTTCAATTCAGGAGAAACTCAAACAAGAATTAGAGAGAAGTGCAAAAGAGGTCGACAGAGCCAAAAAAGCCCAGGTCAAGGTAAGTTCTATGAGTATGAGTCATTTAAAAAGAATGCACGTAAAATACCTGATGTGGAAGCGACTTAATGTAAATTCGGTTCCTGCTTCCAACAACCTTTACACACTATCAAGACACGTTAATGCCATAACCTTCAACTTCATGGACATTATTGAAGATTAAATATTTCATTATTTTGATTTTATTGACTTAAATTGGAAAAATCTTGAATTAATAATGATTGAAAATACCAAACATTTCTTTAATGCAAAGACTGGAGCTGAAGTTGAATATTTGCGAGGAAAACTTGATCGCACAATGAGACGAGAGAGAGAAAGAGCAAAAAGAGTAGGCATTTGACCTTATTGCTAAAAAATAAGGAATTTGCTTTAATGCACGTGATTGTCAATAAGCTTTCCGTGTGTGTGTTTTTTGTGTATTTTGTATGATTTTTTGTGTCGTATGGCTTTTCTCCGAAACCTTTATTGTTATGCTACACATTGTCATGTATTGCTTGCACTGATGTTGTGTAAATAAATGTACAATTTTTCATGCAAATGATTTGTTACAATTTTACACTTTACAGTGTGTATACCTGGAGTATGGACATGTGTCTAGCATTAAGCTTAAATTCTATTTCTCTTTCTATTACCTTTTCTGAATGTTATAAAATTCCAATGCAAGATTAATAAATAAGGTTTGCGTTCAGCATTCGGAAAAGACCTGTGTGATTTGCCGTTGTATACTACAGCATGTATTCTTATTTGAAGTTTTACTTTGTTACTTAGATGCAATGTTTTATTTTGTTAAAATTCTGTTGCAATTACGGTAGACTTCAATTTTGTTTTGTGTTTTTATGTTGTTGTAATCATTTACATTTGTTGCATGTAATTGGGTGTAGATCGAAGAAGAATCACATGCCCTGAAAGATGAGTTAGAACAGGCACGCAGAAATGAACGACAACAGGTTGAAATAGCTGTGCAAGCTAAGGTATACGGTCCAAATTCGGTGTTAACGGATTAAGTTTATTTTCATCGTTGTCATCAAAAGACTGTTCTTTTGGGTGTTGGCTTAACAATACACGAGGATTTCTCACAAATGCCATTAATTTTAAAATGGGGTTTGTAACAATACTGCACTTCATTTCATCCATCAGTTGAAGGTGTAATAGGCTTAAGGGTATATTACATGTCAAACTTTATTCTCTCCTGTGACAAGTTGATTAAAGTAGAATTCTAACACGATGAGGCCAAGATAGTTGGGTCAAGACCAATTTAATTTTTAATTCTTTGTATGCCAACAAAAAGATCATTGAGATCCAAAGTTATGTAACCTTTGGATCACAATGATCCAAAGGTTAGAATTCATGCACTTGTGCGCAATAAAACCCCTTGAATATACAGGGGAACCAAAGGCATTTCAAAGGACAAAATGACAGACAACACTCCTATTTCTTTTGATTTAGGGGAATTTTCATTTGATGATTCAGTTACAAATGAAGAAATTAAAGAAATTGTACTTCCAGCTGAAATTCTCAATGCAATTGAGGAACAATTTGATGAAAATAAATCTGAAATAAGTGATAATGAAGAGACGCTTGATTACAAACCTTGCAAAAAATCACCAAGTCGACATTTGAAAGTTTCAGATGTAAATTTAGATAAAATAGCAGAAGAAACAAATACTGAAACTACTAGAGCACAAACTAGATGGGCTATTCGCACATTCAAAGGTTTGTATCTTTTTAAATTGTAATTAAAACACCTTTAATTTTCTCCTAATTAATCACCTGAAAAATTTTCCCACACTGTCATAAAATGTAAGCAGACTAGCAAAATTGAGAAATACAGTAGGACCTCTTTTGTACAGTCACCCCATCTTACAATGAAATCTGGCCGTATATGAGGAGTGGCTTTACAAAAGGGAGGTGTGAAATTAGCTGTTGCAGCAGGGAAATTAGAATTGGAGCACACATCAATGAATTTCACTAACTACAGTTTACTGTACTCCAATGTACAAAAATTCATTATTGGAGCAGACTCTTGCAAGTTTCAATTAACTTCTAGCTTTCTGTGCTCCATGGTATTGAAATTTTCCATTAAGGCAGTGAAAATTAACATTGGAGCAGGTATCAGTGATTTCCATTGACTTCTACTGTACCATGCTCCAAGATGGCATGGTACTGTTTTGCTTTTTACAAATTCAAACAAAATATAAAAAAACAACTTTATTTAATGAACATTACATTTTATTAGTATTATTATGTACAGTCAAATTGATTTTTAGTTACATTTTCACGGCCCGAGCACTTATTCCATTCACAAGTCCTGCTTCAGGTGCAGTGAGCTATTACTTTTCACATTGGAGCACATTTGGATACAAGTCATGGAAATTCATTGATATCTGCTCCAATTCTCTCACTTCAGAGATAGATGACTGTAAAAACTAATTTTACTGGCTGCATACTGCATTTTACATTGGAGCAAGTATACTAGAAGTCAATGGAAATTAATTTGTGTCTGCTCCAATTCTCTCACTTCAGATATAGATGACTGTAAAAATACTAATTTTCACTGGCTGCATGCCGCGTTTGAGAGAGTGACCGTAAATAAACATAAGTATTAAGACTCAGCAATGAAAATTGGCCTTAAAAGTGAGGTGGCTTTAGAAAAGGGGGGCCATAAATGAGAGGTCTTACTGTATATCTACTTTACTTCAAAATTAAAAGCTTAAAAATTTATTTCAGACTGGTTGAAAATAAACGACCGTTCCCTGGAAATTGAGAAGTTGGAAAAAGAGCAACTAGCTGAAATTCTTCGTGAATTTTATGGTACTGTGCAGAAAGAAGATGATGTACCTTATTCCAAACAGAGCATGATCAACCTTCGCAGTGGCATAAATCGGTACCTCACTTGCCCTCCTTTTAACAGAATCATAAACATTATGAGGGATCAAGAGTTCATGCAAGCCAACAAGGTTTTCAAAGGCAGATTGAGAATGCTTAGAAAGCAAGGTCTGGATAAAAGTCGACACCACCAACCAGTATCTAAGAACAATTTAAGAAAGATGTACGACTACGTGTGTGCCAATCTAAATGATCCTCAGTTGCTGCAGTACAAGGTTTACCTAGACCTTGCTTTCCATACTGGAAGAAGAGGTAAAGAAGGTCTCCGTGCATTAAGACCACAATCATTTGAGATTAAAGTCAACTCAAATGGGAAGAATACGTCGTCATGACACACAATGAAACTAAGAAGAGAATGCAGGGTGATGAAATGAGCAGTTCAAAAACTTTTTGTTCTGAAAATCCTAATTTCATACTAGAGCAACCAAATGATCCAAGGTGTCCAGTGGCTTCATTCATCAAATACTTGGATCACATCCACCCTGATTGTGATGCCTTCTTTCAGTGACCAAAGAGAAGAATAAATCCTCAGTACGACAAGTTCTGGTATGACTGTGTTCCAGTTGGTGAGGGTACACTAGGAAAGCTTCTAAAAACTATTTCCACAACAGCTAGATGCAGTGAAGTCTACACAAACCACTGCTTGAGGGGTACCACTGCAAATGCTCTCAAGAAAAATGGATTTTCAATCCACACCATCGCAAAGGTTACCGACCATGCCAACTATCAATTATTGGAAACCTATCTTTCAGCCCCTGATGAAGAAGAAAAAAATGAAGTGTCCGAAGCTTTATTCAGCTATTCCAACAATTCTACTGCCCAACCAAACAACACCGAAGAACACAAAAGTGACCCCCAACTGAAGAAAAAATCGAGGTTAAGTCTACCTAAGAAGAATAAACCACCTGCAACAAGTACAAAAGATGCTGACCAATTTGACGAAAATCCACAACAAAGTGTGCAAGAAGAAAACAACAAAATCCCACCTGATGACACACCAGCAAATAACATTGTTGCCATTCCAGGACCCTATGAAAATGAAGAAAATCAACCTGAAGTGCAACCAAAAATTCTCGACATCAACATCCCACCACAACTCGCACTACCAAATCAACAAAAAATGTTGCAGAACAACATGAATGTCTCCAATATTCCCAATATATTTGGTGGCTCCGTATTCAATAATTGCACAATTAACTTTCAAATGCCAAAGTAAAATTTCCTAAGAATCAACCTTTTGACAACAGTGCAAACATAGTTTAAATTCATAATTTTTATCGAGATCTCTTGTCAATATGGCACAATTTATTTTTAAAATACATGTACCAAATTAACTGTTAAAAATGTTTTATTGTTAAAATTTGTGTTAAATATTTTAAAAATGTTATACAATTCATATTTTATCAACTTGTTCTATTGTTAAAATAAAGTATTTAATAAAACCTTAAAAAAATCCAAATCTGTGTTAGTTACGAAAAACCGAAAAATACATGTATTTTCGTCAAAAATTAATCAAAATGTAAAAATTGGCATATATTTGAGAAGTACACCTCAAGACCTTTAATTTGATATATTACTTGATATGATTTCAAAACAAAAATTTTTTAACCTTGCCATCGTGTTAGAATAGGAATAATGGAACCTCAGAAATTTGTTTAGTTGCATCGAACCCGAGACTTTGGTTGATCCTGTGGTTGGGGAACCATGGATGAGGTTCTCCGGCCTTACGGTCATGACCGAAGGTTCGATGCAACTAAACAAATTTCCTCGGTCATTATTCCTTAAACCAAACACTTGCAACTACTTCCGTTTAATTATGCAGAATTGCATGGATAACTTTCTATGTTTAAACGTTTACCCGTACACTGTAGATGGTAGACGAAGATCGGGAATTAGCAAAGTTGCACGATGAGTTAGAGAAACTTAAGAAGGAGCTGGAAAAAGAAAGGGTATTGACATTACCTTTGTTACACAATGTAACTTACTGACATGTAAAGTATTATTGCAGAGATTCTTCCAATTGGTTATCACTAAAGAAATGTGATTCGGACTAACATATTTTGAACGTTGTAATTAGCTTTTTATCGGAGAGAGGCGACTTTTTGAATTAGCAGGAATTTACGAACATGCCAAATTATGTGGTAAAAAAATCTCTACTTGATATTTACGTAGGCAAAGGAAAGAAGTATGGTACCCTCTCATCTATTGGAACCAACACCACGCAGTGAGAGCACTTACATGTCTTCAATTCCTTCATCTCAATGGTCGGAGAGAAAACATGAATTGTACGACACTCTCAACCCCGACGAACAGGATTTATTCGATGAACTGCAAGATGAGATAAATGAACTCAGAAGATTATTGGCAGCAAGGGATAAAAAACAAGCTGCGAAAAAGGTTACCCATTAGGCTTATTTTTTTTAATCATTTGGATTGCATGGCCAGAATTTTCAAAGTGCGGCTATCAGAAAAAAAATAAAAATAAAAATTGAACTTGGTCTCCAAAAGGCCAAATTATTCATAAAAATAAATAAAATTAATATTTTTCTTGACTGACTTCCAATGGATCGACTTCCGTATTTTGCAGTACATAATGTGTTTCAGCTGCCATATGAGGTTTTTTTTTTGAAATCCAGATTTCAAAGTGCAGCGGGTCATGTAATCCAAACAATTAAATAAAAAAAGCCTTACATAAATAAAATGGAAAATCGCTTGCTTGAAACAGATGCAGTCAAACATACAAGAAAGGTGGTACATGTATTTACAAATATTAACCCTAAACTCCTCTTGTTATAGGCTGCAGCTGCTAGTCAGACAATAGGAAAACTGAGAGACATGATATCAAAACGAAGAGACAGCGAATCGACTCATTCCCGAAAAAAGCATAAACACAGTACTCCCCATTCTCGGACACCACAGGTATCTATGCATCAATCTTCTATTACTAATTTTATCGATTAACTCGTCACATATCATAGAGTATGAATAGTTTTGTGATACTGTACTAAAGTGACATTTCTTTAACAAGACGAAATTAGTTATTAGTCTATCACGCTTTGCGTTGATAGACTACTGTAGACGGCAAGGTGGTTTAGCTGCGAGTTCAAAAAGTGAGGACGAGGTGTTGCGGGATGGACCCCCCCCCCCCAGGTGAGGACGAGGTATGGGGATCAGGTCTGGGGATGGACCCCCCCCCCAGGATGAGGACGAGGTATGGGGATGAGGTCTGAGGGATGGACCCCCCCCCAAATGTGAGGACGAGGTATGGGGATGAGGTATAGGCATTAATGAGGGCTAAACAGTATGGCAATGATGTTTGGGGATGAGGTCTGTGTGTGTGTGTGTGTGTGTGTGTGTG